>PVIU01032629.1:0-13315 GCA_004026605.1 Ondatra zibethicus | reverse complement strand
AGCTCTTTAAGAGGTCCTGCCACAAAGCACTTAAATGGTGTTGATGAAAAGCTGACCACATGCTCTAGTTTTCAGCCATAGGAGGAAAGAAGCTGTGTTGTTTTAAAATGCCAGCTTTCTGGGCCATCCTGACAGGGCAAACTGACTCTTTCAGGCAGGCGGTCCAACTACAGATGATTTGAGTGTGGTTTGTGAGCATACTGCTGAAGCTTGCTTGCTGGCAGGAACATTTAAATACCATAGAGTTGTAGCAATAAACATGGCTACAGCCTATATCTCTGCCATGAGGCTGGAATCGCAGAAAGCTAAGGAATGGGCTGATCAAGCCGTCAAAGCCATGGATTTAATCATGCCCATATTGCTTGGTAAATTAAGACTCATGTGGTCAGAAACAGAGAGATATACAGTAAAGAGAGATTCAAAGACAAAGAAAACCTCTAAGTGGTTTACAGTGTGTTAAAATATATGCAGGCTTGAAAAAAAAGGAAAAATTCTTTAAAATAAAAAAGAAAGAAAGAGAGTAGTTGGGTGAGGTGGTACACACCTTTAATCCCAACACTAGGGATATGGAGGCAGACTGACCTCTGTGACTTCAAAGTGTGGTAGCACACAGCTTTAATCCCAATGCCTGGGAGGCAGAGACAGGCAGATTTTTGTGAGTTCAAGGATAGCCTGGTCTACAGAGGGAGTTTCAGGGCAAAGATACACAAAGAACCTGTCTCAAAAAGCCAAAGGTTAAAAGTGAAAATAAAAGAAATAGAGGTTAAAATAAAGCCACGTAAAGATGAAAAATACACAGAGAATATTGATACTGTATGTTATTATGCTCTCTTTGAATTGTTTGAATGCTGAGGAAGGAGTAACAGCTGCTAAAAGATATTTGCTTATAAATGCTGAATAATCCAAGATAGGTATTTTGAAAATACCTTGACTTCAAAATTGAAGTCAAATGGTATGTTACTTTGGAGAAGAGATTTTGCTTTTGTTTCCACAGGAAATAGGAGGCTGTGGATTCATTCTGAGTTAAGAAAAATCAGGTTTGATCAAGGAAGACCACCTGAGAAATCTCCGGTAGGAACAGATGGCCCAGTTGTCAGAGTTCTACATCCAGAAGAGGTTCAAGAATGCTGCCTGAGATGATCAAGCCTCACAGGATACTCTAGTAAGGACTTGATCATAATTCTAAATTTTCTGTAGTTACACATAAGATTATCAATGCCCCCAACCAGCTGGAAATAGTCTTGAATACTATGCCCAAATTCCCAACAAATGGATTATGGATATTTTCTTTTGTTTAAAAAAAAAAGAGGGGGAAGTGGTACGGGAGAATTGTCTGTATTCTGTCAATCATGTTTTAAATAAACGCTGATTGGCCAGGCAGGAAGTATAGGTGGTACAACCAGACAGGAAGTAAAGGTGGGGCAATGAGAACAGGAGAATGCTGGGAAGGAGGAAGCCCATTCCTCCTCAGTCTTGCCCAGACCACGGAAGAAGCAGGATTTGGCCTCCCCCACTGAAAAAGGTAATGAGCCTTGTGGCTAACATAGATAAGAATAATGGGTTAACAGAAGCTACAAGAGCTAATAAGAAGCCTGAGCTAATGGGCCAATAAGTTTATAATCTTATGGAGACCTCTGTGTGATTTTCTTTGGGGCTAAATGGCTATGGGAACTGGGCAGGACAGAAACCCCAACAAACAGGCCCATCATGCTACATGGTAAAACAGGTTTTTTTATCTGTGGATGTTTGCTTTGTTACCAAGTATATGATCAATTTTCGAGAAGGTTCTATGAGATGCTAAGAAAAAGGTGTATTATATTCTTTCCTATTTGGGTGGAATGTTCTGTAGATGTCTGTTAAGTCCATTTGATTCATTACATCTGTTAGTTCTCTTATTTCTCTGTTAAGTTTCTGTCTGGCTGACCTGTCCATTGGTGAGAGAGGAGTGTTGAAATCTCCTACTATTAGTGTATGGGCTTTATGTGTGCTTTGAATTCTCGTATTATTTCTTTTACATATGTGGGTGCTTTTATATTAGGGTAATAGATATTCAGGATTGAGACTTCATCCTGATAAATTGTTCCTGCTATGAGTATAAAGTGTCCTTCTCCATCTCTTCTGATTGATTTTAGTTTGATATCAATTTTGTTAGATTTTAGTATCGCCACACCTGCTTGTTTCTTAGGTCCATTTGATTGAAAAGCCTTTTCCCAACCCTTTATTCTGAGATAATGTCTGTCTTTGTGGTTGTGGTGTGTTTCTTGTAAATAGCAGAATGTTGGATCCTGTTTTCGTATCCATTCCCTTATCCTATGCCTTTTTATAGGTGAATTGAGTCCATTGATATTAAGTGATATTAATGACCAGTTGTTGTTAACTCCAGTTATTTTTTTTTTTTTTTGGTGGTAGTGTTTGCGTGTTTCCCTTCTTTGAGTTGTGCTGGTGCAGGGTTGTCAGATGCCTGTGTTATTATGGGTATTGTTGGCTTCATTGGGTTGTGGTTTTCCTTCTAGTACTTTCTGTAAGGCTGGGTTTGTGGCTACATATTGTTTAAATCTGTTTTTGTCATGGAATATTTTGTTTTCTCCATCGATGGTGAAAGAAAGCTTTGCTGAGTATAGTAGTCTGGGCTTGCATCCATGGTTTCTTAGTGTATGCAGCACATCTATCTAAGACCTTCTGACTTTCATAGTTTTTGTAGAGAAGTCAGGTGTAATTCTGATAGGTTTACCTTCATATGTTACTTGATCTTTTTCCCTTGCAGCTCTTTATATTCTTTCTTTATTCTGTATGTTTTGTTATTTGATTATTATATGGCGAGGGGATGTCCTTTTTTGATCCAATCTATTTGGTGTTCTGTATGCTGCTTGTACCTTCATAGGAATATCCTTCTTTAGGTTGGGAAAGTTTTCTTCTATAATTTTGTTGAATATGTTTTCTGGGTCTTTGAGCTGTAATTCTTCTCCTTCTTCTACCCCTATTATTCTTAGGTTTGTTCTTTTCATGGTGTCCCAGATTTCCTGGATCTTTTGTGTTAAGAATTTGTTGGATTTGCTGGTTTCTTTGTTCAATGAGTTTATTTCCTCTACAGTATCTTCAGCATCTGAGATTCTTTCTTCTATCTCTTGTATTCTGTTGGTTATACTTGTCTCTGTAGTTCCTGTTTGTTTACCCAGATTTTCCATATCCAGCTATCCCTTGGTTTGTGTTTTCTTTATTATCTCCATTTCAGTCTTCAAGTCTTGAACTGTTTCCTTTACCTGTTTGATTGCTTTTTCTTGGTTTTCTTGGGTATGTTTGAGGGATTTATGAATTTCTTCTAACTTTTTGTTTGTCTTCTCTTCCATTTCTTTAAGGGAGTTTTTCACATCTTGTGTAAGGGTTGCTATCATTTTCATAATGTTACGTTTAAAGTCGATTTCTTCTACTTCTTCTTGGTTAGGGTGTTCAAGTCTCCCTGTTGCATGTTCGCTGGATTCTGGTGTTATCGTATTTCTTTTCAGGTTGTTGGAGGAATTCTTGTATTGGTGCCTGCCCTTCTCTTCCTTCAAATGCGGCCAGGAGAGTCTTGGTGTCTTTGTCCAATCTTTGCTGTATCTGATTGTGTACTTGGGGGTTTTTCTTGGTCTGCCCTCTCTTAGGTCTCCTCAGCACTTTAGTTGGCTCTCAGATCCTCTCTGCCCTGAAGCAGGCTGTGGTGGTATCCCAGCTTGTTGGATATGAACAGTGGTCCCTGATAAACCTAGAGGAGGAAGAGGAAGGAAGGGTACAAGAGACACAAGAAATGATGGCAAGACAGTGTTTCTGATCAAACTATACTTTATTGTTTTTCAGAAGCTGTTATATAGCAAACGGGCAAGGAGGAGGGGAGGGGTGTCAGATCTGCTGGAATTCAGGTCCAGAGACATCCCTAGATTATAAGTAAATACTAAGGGTCTGTGATTGTTGACTAACAAAGGAAAATGCTAATTGTTTCTGAAGCCTAGTGCCTGCAGGTCTCGCTAGGAGATAAGATGCCAGGTTGATTTCCTAGACCCTGCAGAGGTGATAAAGGTAAATATTTTACTTAACTCATGAGCTTAAGATGGCTGTAAACAAAATGCAGATCTCAAAATACGGTCTTTGCTTCCGGCATGTCCGCCCTTTTTTAAGTATTAGAATGAGGCGAGTTAAAGGTAGATGAGAGGGCATTAACGGGGTGGGGGGGCAGAGGCCCAATCCTCCCATGTTTAATTGGTGGGGGAAAATTCTTTCCAACTTGGTGGAAGAATTTTCTTTACAAAGTTACCTATATCTTTTGGGGAAGTAGAGGGTGTAGGTTTTTATATCAATACATCCGGACATCAACCTCTTTGCAATCAGGCATGTTCCTCAGGAGACCCAGAGACAGAATGTATGATCTTCTCCCTTCAGTGCTTTGCCTAGCACTCCTTTCGCTGGCACCCATGTCTGTCAAGGACAGACACACATATCTCTGGGATTTATGTGGCTCCAATAGGAGACTCACTCTCAAGGGGCTTCTTCTAGCCCTCAATCAGCCATATCAAGCTGGTGATAATGGGCCTGAATGGGCTTGGATGCCAGAGAGTCCTCCTGTTGGCGAACGAACTTAGTGAGCCTAGTAAGGGCCCACAGTCCAAAAACCATCAATAATAAAAATCCTAAAAGGGGTCCCAAAAGGGAAGGTAAGACAGTGGTGACCCAGGGGGAGGTGGAGAACCAGTTTTGGAACCACCCCTCCTCTTGCTCTCTCTGCTTTCTTCTATGCTCTAATCCTTCTCTGACCTTAGCCATGCTATCTCTGACTATCCCGATATAATCAGTATAAAAACAGCATTCCTCTTTTAGGGCGGTGCAAAGGCCTCCCTGCTGGAGGAATAGGAGAACTAGTCCTTGTCGGTTCTACAACACTACCTCAGACAAGGAAACAGTGATTTTTCTAAATCAGGGACTCTTTCTTGGTTTTGGACATTCTCGTCAATAGTAAGGTGTAGTTCAGAGTAGTGATTGTTGGAGAGAATTAAGGATGATATACCTGTTCCAGCACCAGCAACACCGAGGACCAAAAGAACAGCCAGGGTTATTGTAGTCAAAGGCTCTCACCTAACTCTGGTCAAGGAATAGCTGTTGTCAGGATCCCAAGCCTGAAAAAATTGTTCTGAGGTATAATAGATTAATCTTGGAACAATCTGAATAAGAATGCAAAAAAATATTAGGTTGTTTAAGGTGGGGGACATAGATACAGGGTGTCAGCCCATTGTTGCAGGCCCACCAGGTCTCTGTATCAGGAAGTAAATAGGGGAAAGTACTGGGGCAATCTGATTACAAAGATGCTTGTAAGAGGAGGGTATGCTATTCCCTATGCATAATTCTGAGCCAGCAACCTGAGTCAAGGTAATTTTACTTGTAGGGGCTTAACTCCATCTGCATTTTTGGGGGTCATTGGAGTAGCTATGGGGGGGCGGAGGTATGTGGACCCTGGGACCTGTTTGGATAGTTTAATTGTAAAGATGACTCCATCATCATCTTTTTCCTTGTAAAGCCTTAAGCCCCAGGAGTACCAGACAACCAGGAGGTGGCCTGCTTTCCCTTAGAGGTAAATTGAATCTTAAGAGGATGGCACCATCCCTTGGTCTTAGGGTTGGCAACTTTGCAGGCATTCAGGGTGGAAAGTTGTGTAGAGGGGTGTGTGTAATTTGCCTGAAGAGTGATATAATCCCAGGAGGAGGATGGCTTCCAGTAAGTATCACTGGTAGTCTCATATCCCCAGGATCGACAGTAAAAATCATTCTTCCCTCCACACTGGTGAAGTAATAAATGATCTCTATGGTATTCTGAGCATATATACATAGGGTAAGCCGTAAGGACAGATCTAGCAATTTGGTTGGAACACCCGGGCTTGCCTGATCTTAGGACAAGTGTCCCTAATTCTATGGAGCCAGCTGAGCTCCCCTCCCCCACCCAGGCTTGACTGGAGGAAGGCATGTCTAGCTCTGGAGCTGCACTTTGACAAAAAACGTGCTCTATTTCCCAGGGGATCCTGGCTCCCAGGCCTAGTTTGCAGAGATCTGGGTATAAGATAGGCCACCAGTCCTCGTGCAAAACCTGGTTTCATTGATTACCATCAAAGTATAATTAAGCAGCTGGTGGGGTTTCAAAGCAGAGGTGGAGTTCCTGAGTGGGGCAAGCAGGATCCCAGCTAATAGGAGCAGGAAATGCATTTATCTGCAGAGAGAAAATTAGAGAAACTTGTCTCAGGGGGAGGTTTTTTCCTTTCCTGGACTAAGATGTTATATTAACTTGCCTTATCAGCCTTTCGGGGAGCCAAAGAGGGCCTCCTTCTGCCTGATCATAGACACTTGCAGATCCTCAACCCCAGATTAGGACTGGGTCGGGTCCTTTCCATTGAGCTGTTAAAGGGTCATGTCACTTTACCATGGCCTGACATTTTTGTGTCTCAAGGTGCCACAGATGATCTGCTGCAGATTTTTAATTTTTGTTCAGAGTAAGAAAATTAAGGACAAAAAGAGCATGATGTAAAAGATTCCAAGGAGCCCCTCGTGGGTCAGAGAGGTCCCCTCTCCTTAATTTATGGAGCATAGACTTTAAGGTCTGGTGGGCATGTTCAACAATGCCTTGACCCTGAGGATTATAAGGTATACCAGTAATGTGCTTTATGTGAAGGCATTGACAAAATGACTGGAAGTTTTTTTTCCAGTGTATCCTGGACCATTGTCAGTTTTCATTACCTTAGGCTTGCCCAAGATAGAAAAATATTGCAGGGTGTGAGCAATAACATTTTTTGAGGCTTCTCCTGCCTGGAGTGAGGTGAATATAAAGCCACTAAAGGCATCAATTGTGACATGTATGTATTTGAGTTTGTCAAATTCATTTAAATGGGTGACATCCATTTGTCAAACCTCATTGGGGACTAGTCCCCATGGATTAACCCCTAGATGTGGTACTGGAAGGGAGATCAAGCAGTCAGGACAATTTTTAACAATTTCTCAAGCTTGATCTCTGGTAATTTTAAACATTAGGCAGAGGGTATGAGCATTAAGATGATGGAGAGAATGGGCCTGAGCTGCCTGGGGGACAGAACCTAGAAGAACAGGAAAAACTAGCTGAGTAGCTGCATCAGCCAGGGCATTACCTGCAGATAGGGGACCAGGCAAGTCTAAATGAGCCCGGAGGTGGCCAATAAAAAAGGGGTGTGACCTTGCAACAATCAAGGAGTGCAATTGGGAAAATAGGGGAGATGCATTGGTAGTGGGTTTTGTAAAAGGAACTGTTTCCAAGATTGGAAGAGAGTGGGCAACATAAGCACTATCAGTATACAAATTAAAAGGCTGGGAACAAAATGCCTGGAAAACCTTAAAAACTGCAAAGAGTTCAACAAGTTGTGCTGAAGTATATGGCGAGGGGTGAGGGGTGGCAATCCCATCTATCACATAGGCAGCCGTTCCATTGGCAGAGCCATCAGTAAACACTGAGGGGGCCCCTTTTATGGGCTGCGAGGCTCTTACTTTTGGAAACACAAAAGAATGTATCCTAGCAAATTGAAACAGAGGGTCACCGGGGTAGTGATTGTGCCAAGGAAGGAAGAGCAAGCAACAGGCTAATTGTCATCAGTTTGAAGCAGCCAATTAAGCTGGTCCCATGTATAAGGTATAACCAGGTCATCAGGGTCTTTTACAAAGTATTGGCGACTCATTTCCCTTCCTTTTATGATCATCTGAGCAACTAGAGATGGATAAGTGGCTAACACCTTTGAAGGAGAAGCAGGCAAATGGACCCAAAGCAATGGGTGGCCTCTTTTTATATTTTTTAAGGATGCATGCTGCCAAAATCACCTGTAGGAGCATGGAGTGTGGCACAAATGACAAACAGCAAGGGCCGAGAATAGGGGAGCTGAAAACCAGTTGGGCTTTGAATGGCTTTGTTAATTAAGGCAAGAGAAGCCTAAGCTTTAGGGGTGAGCTTCCTGGGGGATAAAGGGTCTGAGTCCCCCTTTAGGATATCATTGAGTGGTAAGTCTTAGGTATGGTCTGAGCCACTGAATATCTCCCAACAGCTTTTGAAAATCATTTAAAGTACGCAAGTGGGAAGTGTGTAATTGAATCCTTGGTGTCAAGGTAAAGGGATCAGCAATCTGGACTTTATCAGGTGCTATCTGAAGGCCCCTTTGTGATAGGCTATGGGTCAAGTCTTGAAGACAATTAAAAAGTTGGTCTTGACAAGCATCAGCTAAAAGAATATCATCCATATAATGAAGAATATAAACAGCAGGGCACTTGGTTTTTATCAGGTCAACGGCCTGTGCTACAAACTTTTGACATAAGGTAGGGCTATTTTGCATGCTCTGTTGCAGTGTCTTTCATTGATAATGGGGCATAGGTCCCTGGAAATTAATCTGAGGGATGCTGAATGCAAAGTGAGGTTTATCGTCAGGATGCAGGGGGATGGTTAAAAAAAGCAGTCCTTAAGGTCTATGACAATTTTAAAATTTCCAGAGGGAATAGCTACCGGGGATAGGAAGCCTGGTTGAAGGGCTCCCATGGGGAGCATAGCTATATTTATTGCTCTTAAATCCTGTAGCAGCCACCATTTGCCAAATTCTTTCTTAATAACAAAATGGGTGAATTCCATGGGGAATTAGTGGGTTCTATATGTCCTGCAGCAAGCTGTTCCTGCACTAACTCCATTGCTGCCATTGTTTTTTCTCTGGTTAAAGGCCATTGATCAACCCAGACAGGATCACTCGGTGATCTTATCTGCATGGGGTACAGGAATAACAATGACCATTAGGAAAAAGGCAAAGGAAGGGGAGCACCCAGTCCCGCATTATCTATTTTCTATGGCACAGAAATGGGTTCCTTAATACCCTGGGAATGTTTGCCCAGTCCCCTTCCTAGGAGAAATTCCTGTTTAAGCATCTGTTTAGTAACTACCTCATTAGGGCTGCACATTATAACATTCATCTGTGTAAGAATATCACAACCCCAAAGATTAACGGGTAGTCCAAGGGGGGTCACTGAGCTAGAATTGCCTTCTTTATCAGTCCATATTAGGACCTGGGAACTAAGTTTAGGGTTGGAAGTCTGACCAATTCCTTTGAGGCAAGTATGGGAGACTGTTAGGGGCCAAGAGGGAAGACAATCTTTCTCAGAGATGACTGTAGCATCCGCCCCTGTATCTAGGATCCCAGAAAATAATGTACCATTTAAATAAAGTTTAAGTGAAGGGTGATTAAGTGAAATCTGCTGAACCCAATAGGCATCAAAAGACCCAGGGGGATCGTCTGAGTGATTTTTTTTTATAGTATCTATCATTAAAGTGTCAGAGCGGGAGGAGAAGGAGTTGGGCCAGCCTCTAGGAGGGGTGGGGGAATGGGGGACGGGGGTGGGGGGCACACAGTCATGGCACCAGAGCTTACAGAGGCAATAATTTTAATCTTCCCAGTGAAATCATTATCAATGACCCCAGGAGCGACCTGAAGCCCTCGTAAAACAGCACTAGCTCTTCCTAATATGAGCCCAAACATCTCAACAGGCAGGGGGCCATAAATCCAGTCCCTAGCACCTGAGCACCTGTCTCAGGGGTTAGTACTGCATGGGAGGTAGAACAGAGGTCCAGTCCTGCGCTGTTGGCAGTTGCTCGCCAGAGGTCTGAAACGGTTCTACAGTTGGCTGAGCGGCACCTGGACTGGCCTGAGGGGGGCTTGCTTAATGGACAAACCTGACTGTCCCATGGATTGTCCTTTGAGTGGGGGCCTAGAGCTGACCCCCTTGGGAGTTTCCCTGCAGCTTGGATGGCAGGGGCTGGCCCTGAACATCTGTCTTAGATCTGCATTCTGAAGCCCAGTGCTTTCCTTTATGGCATTGTGGTCAGAAAGAAGTAGGAGGAGGGCAGTCTGCCACACCAGAGCCGGGAGCAGTGCATTCTCTAGGAAAATGGCCAGGCTGTTTAGAGTTAAAACATACTTTGGGCTGAGGGCCTATTCCAGCACGGTGGAGAGCCGCTCCTATGGCCAGGCCAAATGCATGAGAAGAGACAATGCCAGAGCAGAGTTTAACATGGTCAGAAAGACAGCCTCTCTTATGGGAGCATATAGCTTCCTGGCAGGCAGGGCTGGCATTTTCAAAGGCTAGATGTTTTACAAAAGGACTTTTGTTTTCTCCACTTCCAAAGAGCCTCTCTGTGGCCTCATTTATCCAGCTGACAAAATCACTGTAGGGTTCTTCTGGGCCTTGTCTAATCTTTGCCAGGGAAGTTGTAGCAGACCCCTTAGGGGGTAGTCATTGCCACACCCTCAGACCTGCTTGTTGAATCTGAGTTAATAGCCCTTGGGGAAAGGAGGCTTGAATCTCATTTTTATTATAAAGACTTTCCCCCAACAATTTTTACAAGGTCCAACATTTAGAAGATCCTTTTCGTTGATTATGTAGTGCTAGCTCCCTGAAATTCTCAGTAAATTTAGTCTTATATAAAACATAATCTCCTCCTGTAAGTGTGGCTCGTGTTAAACGATTCCAATCATTGGGGGTTAACCATTTGTCAATGCAACTCTCTAATAATGTTAAGGTAAAAGGCACAGTGGGCCTGTAATTTGCTACTACGGCTTTTAATTTTTCCAAATACCGTAAACTTAAGTTTTTATATCTTTGTAGGGGGGCTTCTAAGCCCTCATTCTCAGAGACAGAATCCTTAGTAGCCCCCATTCTCAGAGACAGAACCCGATTGGGGATTATTTTCCTCCTCTGAGGCAGAGTCAGGAACATTAGCATCCTCCCCAGGGGACCTTCCAGGTCCCTGTGTTACAGATTCCTCCTCCTCCTCCTTATTTTCAGAATGCTTTGATCTTAGGCTGCAGGATAACTGGAAAGGTTAGAACCGGTCTCGACTGCTGAAGGCCCTTTTTGGAGAAATTCTTTTGTTTAATGATTTTTGGGAGAGCAAACTCAGCCAATTCTCTATATACTTCCTCAAGTTCCCTCATTAATTGCAGTTCCTCCCGCTGCTTGGCTAAAAGTTTCCGAGGGGTGGAGACTTCAGATAAAACATTTTTCTTTGCCTGCCTAACTGGAGAATTTTCAGGGCTAAAATCATCATCCATTACTGGAGCACAGAAGGGGAATGAATAAGGCGGAGGGGAGAAGAGGGAAGGGGATTTAAAGGGCATTTTTGCTTAATGCGGGGAAGGGCAGGAAGGGCAGGAATGACGGGTTCAGCTGGCAGCCCTGCAGAGAGTGCCGAGGAGGCAATTGTGTCCTTCCCCTTTAAAGGTGGTGGGTTGGGTGGGGATTATGGTATTTTGCCATCTCTTCCTCCAAGGAAGCCTCTTTCTCAGATGTTAAAGTATCAGAAAGATCTTTTAAATCAGGGTATAGTTGGGTTTTTTTTTTTTTTGGGGTGATTTGGACTCTAATGGAGGCACAATATGATCAGGGATAGGTTTTAAAGGAACAGTCTCTTTGTCAGACATCAATGATAATAGATGGATCTGCTGGAATTCAGGTCCGGAGACATCCCTAGCTGATAAGTAGATAATGAGGGTCTGTGATTGTTGACTAACAAAGGAAAATGCTAATTGTTTCTGAAGCCTGGTGCCTGCAGGTCTCCCTAGGAGATAAGATGCCAGGTAGATTTCCTAGACCCTGCAGAGGGGATAGAGGTAAATATTTTACTTAACTCGTGAGCTTAAGATGGCTGTAAACAAAATGCAGATCTCAAAATACAGGTCTTTGCTTCCAACATGGTGGTGGATCTAAGGACCCTGCAGATGGAAAGGAGTGCTTGGGGGCAAGATGGGATGGGGTAAATAGAGAAAGCCAGTAGCCAGGGAGACTGTTGCATC
Organism: Ondatra zibethicus; assembly: GCA_004026605.1. Taxonomy (NCBI): domain Eukaryota; kingdom Metazoa; phylum Chordata; class Mammalia; order Rodentia; family Cricetidae; genus Ondatra; species Ondatra zibethicus. The sequence goes on along the minus strand of PVIU01032629.1, from coordinate 1,458 downwards.
CTAAAGTCCAATCACCAAGGAGGAGTCGCCCCAAGAGACCATTCTCATATCACAGTTGATGTAAAAGCAAGAGGATTTTTATTCTGCCACTATAGGGTCCCCAGCCTCAGGAGGTGAAGGACTCCGAATGGTTATCACAAGCTATTTTTAAAGCAAAAAGCCATAGAAACAATGGGGAAAACTTGGGGGTTGTTTTCAACTATTAGGATTGACTTATTCAAAGGGCTACTAACAATGATTGTTCTGAGCCAGGGCAGGAGAGTGGTTGCCATATCAGGTGAGGTAAGAGGGAACATCTGAGGGTCATCCTGACCCTGTTTCAGGAATTGAGTCAATACATCAGTCACTGTGTTGTGTTTTTTTTAAAAGAAGGGGTGACCCAGCAGCTTGCTGCAGCTTGCTGCAGGTCCCCAGACCACGCAGTCTCTGCGGCGGGTGGGCGGCCAGACCACGCGGCTAGTCTCCGGGTCCCCATATGGGCTGTGCGGCGGTACGGATGGACCAAAGAGAGCTGGGTAGGCGCACTATGCAGAGTTAAACATTTATTAGATGGGTGATGGAGGAAAAAGGAGAGAGAGAAGATAAAGAGATAGAGAGAGACAGAGAGATAGAGGGAAGGGGGAGAGGGAAGAGAGGCAGCTGCTGCTCCCATGAGAGCGGAAGAGGAAGAGAGGCAGAGAGTTAGGGTCAGAGGCTGGAAGCTGGGAGTGGGCGTGGCCAATAAGAGGCCAGATACTACACACTGAATCAACATCTTTGGGTTATCTTGCCCCAATTCCAGGAACGGAGTTCTATTTGGAGAATATCCACAAGGACACAGGGAGAGATGGAAAGTTCCCAATATTCCAGTACATACGTGTGTAGTTGTTAGGTTCCCGGTTCCCAAAGAAGGGGGGAGGAGAGCAGTAATGCTGAGAGGCCTCAGAAATGTCCTCAGGAATGTCCTAGAGTCCTTCAGAGATGCCCCGCTTAACGGCCAGAAGCATTTAGGGAATTGGAGGGGACCTGTACTCTGTTCCAGGGGCATCCAGCCGACCGGGCAGGCACACACTTACCCCTCCGGATGGATCTCCTCAGTACAGGAGCAGGACCTCTTGCTGGCCAAGGACCTCACAGACAAAAGGGCGGGCTTGGCAGGGGCAGGGTCCTGTGGAATAAAGAAGCCCCTGCTGCTTTAGGAGCACTCACCACTGGCTCCCCAGACCCTCAGCCTCGAAGCAGGCTGAACTGGGGGATCCTAGGATCCTGCAGATGGAAAAGGGTGCTTGGGGGCAAGATGGAATGGGCTAAATAGAGAAATCCAGTAGCTGGGGAGACGCCCTGCTAATTGGCCAGAAATGTTTAGGGAATTGGAGGAGGCTTGTACTCCATTCCTGGGGCATCCAGTCGGCCAGGCAGGCATACACTTACCCCTTCAGCTGGATCTCCTCAGTATAGGAGCAGGGCCTCTTGCTGGCC
>PVIU01032628.1:0-13322 GCA_004026605.1 Ondatra zibethicus | reverse complement strand
TTACCTTCCTCACAGTCTAGCCAAGCTTAATTTCAATGTAATACTTAGACTCCTTAAAATAGAATGTTTACTAAAACTTCTGTTATGCATTCCTTGCTTAATATTGTTTATTGTTTGTAATTTTGCATTTGGTGTCTGTTCCAATTGTATATAGCTATGTTGGGTTTGGATTAATCCTGTTTAGACAAAGGGGGGAGATAATGGAGGAAGAGCCACTAGCCAATCACATCAAGTTGGGGTGTGGCTACTGAACCCCATGTAGAAAATCGAGAGAACTCAGGTACGCGCTCTCTCCATGCGGTGTCCGCCAGAGGGATCGGATCGCGACTTTGGTAGAGTGAGTTCCCCTTTTTCCTTTCATTAAAAATACCTGTTTCTATTGAGCTAGCTTGGTTATTGATTTGTGCCGACTTGATAATTCGTCATCAGTGTCAATGTAGACAACTCTTGACTAACTTATAGAAATTAAGAAATAATCATCAGTGTTACCAAACTTCCCCTTTTGTCTCTTTTAGTTGTTCTTTAGAGACACATATTGATAGTAAAAATAGGAATATGATAATTACAAGGCAATGAACACACATGTGTCCCAATACTAATAATTCTGCAATCAATGATGGGATGTGGTAGTAATAAGAACCCAAGCCTAAGCATTTAGACAAATTTGTTTACAGGTTTCTTGGTGTATAAACCTGGCTAAGTGTATAAATTTGGCTAAATCACAGTCTCTGACATCTTCATTTATTTACTTGTAGCTCAATAATAATTACGCCTAAGTTTTTAGAATGGTTTGGATTAAGTGAGTTGACTTCTGCATGTAGTACTTGGCATACAGAATTGTAACCATAGTGTCTGACATTGTTATTATCATAACCTTTAAATGTATTTCAATCATTTTTGATGTAATTGGATTGTTGTTGAGGAATAGTTGATCCTAAGTTCCAAGACATCCCTTGAACTATCTAGTCATTCATCCATTGACCTTGACTTGCCTCAATACAAAATTGTAAAATGTTTAAGAAATTAAGGTAATTATGAATAACTGGCTTCCAAAATTTCAAACCAGAAGAATGTCTGGTAAGAAAATAACATAGATTATGCACTTTGGCAAAGATTATAACAAAAGAACACTATTTCAATACTGGGAACTTAATGCTGTAAGGTTTGATGTTTCCATGCAATCCACCCTGAAATTAGTCATTAGATGATCCAATAGAAATTTTATGAGCTCCATACTATAAGATAAATGCTTAGAATTACAATACAATAGATGTATTAGACATAATAATGATAAGACATTCCAGGAAAAAGAAACACCAAAAGTTTTCACACAAAGTATACTACTTGGGTTCAGGGGTAAAACACTGGCCCTCCAAGTGCGAAGAACTGATGTTGAGTTCTCAGAACCCATACAAGCAGGGCGCAAGAGTACCTGTCTGTAGTCCCAGTACTACTGTGGAGATCAAGGCTATGAAGACACAGCAATCTTCAGAATCTTCAAGGTCAGTTAGCAGCAACTTCAGATATCCTCCCTCAAACAAGGTAGAAGATGATAGACACCCAAGGGTGTCCTTTAACCTCCACATGCTCATTATGGTGCATACACTTACACTCACACACATGAATGCACACAAATTATACACACACACATATACATAGGCACAAGTACAAGTTGTGCATATATCCAAACACATTTAATAATTGCATACATTAAGTATGTACCATACTGTTTCCTGTAAAAAGTCATTCCTCAACGGGACTGCGTAAAAAGAATTCTTACCAGATTGAAGGAATTACTTTTGATTTTCTGAAGTTCAGCAAGAGATCAAGGGAGCTGACATTCCCAAAGGCTTCCTCTAAGCTTCAAGTAATGAATCATTTAGAAGGAACATCTGTTGTATCTAGAAGTGAACTACTGGGAGCTGAAAACATTCTTTGGGAAACAGAAAATCTGAACCTTTGTCACAGACAATTCCACAAAGAGTTTCCAAGCTTGAAGTAAAAAGCAGAATGAGTATCAGCTCTCATGACTACCCACACCCACCATGTTTCATGCACTGTACCAACCATATTGTTTTTGCTCAATCATGAAATCTCATCTCTGAAACTCCTTTCTCTTCAGAGAATCAATCAGAATGGGATTTTGAATGCAAAATTTGATTACAAAGCACCCCCAACTCTGTTCTCTAACTCAGTGTATGCACACATTTCTTTTTCTGCACTTTAGTTACACTGAAAATCAGAAGTGCCTGCCCTCATTTGGGATCAACTCTTGGGGGTAATAACCTTGTGAAAGAAATGTAGAAAACTTGTAATCAGGTTTAATGTGAATCCTGTGTCTGCTGCAGACAATCATTGGGAATTCAGATAATTCAGATAGCTAATTTCTATTTGGCAACATGGACTTGTCCTGTCCATCACTTGGGGAATCATTGTCTTTCCCTTGAACAACTGCTGTGCTGAATAAATGGGCATTGGATGTTCTCATTATAGACAAATCCAAGTGCCTACCCTCCTATCTTTACAAAATTCTACACCAACTATAACAGAACCCTTTGTAACCCTGGAAGAGAGGACACAAGCAGAGAGCAGCAACAGCAGGAAACATTTCAGCGGTGGTTCTTTGATCTGCTAGATGGGTAGTGTCAACTCAGTGGATCTATTATACCTGGTGCTTGCCATAGAAAAATAACATTCTCTTAGCATTTTATTTAGTATTCAATTGTCTGTAACAACACTATTTTAACAGTACTATGATAGGCATCTATTGACTGACTCCTTGTGTGCACAAGCATGTGTGTGTGTGTGTGTGTGTGTATGTATGTGTATTCACACTTATATATGTGGGTACATGTAGAGCCAAAGGTTGATGTCAAACACCTTTCTTAATTGTTCTACATCTTAATTTTTGAAATAGAATCTCTCAGTGAACCCGGAACTCACTGCTTTAGCAAGGACTTGGTTGGAAGAGAGTCCCAGGGAGTCACCTGTCTCCACCTCCCCAGTCCTGGGGTTATGGGTGTGTACAGCTGTGCCTGGCTTTTAAGAGACTTCTGAGCATCTGAACTCAGGTCCTCATAATTGCACAGCAAACACTATACTGAATGAGCTATCTCCATTGCCTCCGTGGGCACTTTGTATATTTTACTTAGTTGCAATAGTAGAATTGGCACTCTTTATAGGTTAATTAAAATATTTTATTAATTTTTGAGTTTCATACAATGTACTTTTTATCAACTTTACCCACATCTCCTCCCAGTTCTACCCAACCTTGCTAACTTCCCAATTGTGTTCTCTTAATTTTTAAAATAATAGCACATCAATTCCAATTTATGCTGTTCATATACTTCTGGGTATGAGACAATCCATGGGAATGGAATTGACCTATCATGAACCACACATGCTGGAGGCCATGTCAGAGGAACAACAGGTGGCAATTAACTTCAGGGCATCACCCCACCAGCAGGGAAGTCACTGATGGGTAAATCTCAAATAGGCAAGGCCCTGAGAGACTCAGCCCCCAGAATGCCTCTTGCTACTGTTGTGTCTTTGCATGCTTGTCACTGCCATTTTTCTCTTGTATCTGGCATGGTGTGAATGGATGTGGAGAGATCCCCACTGCCTCTAATGTGGTATGATTATCTCATGGAAATATCTCATTCTACTGGGCATTTTTACCTGTGAATTATTATAAAGATGATTTTCCCCCTAAGTTGTATTGTTTAACTGAAGTAATGATTTTATACAATAGTCCTAGTTTAAATAGGATTTAAATTTTTTTAATTAATTTTATTGAGCTACATATTTTTCTATGCTCCCCTCCCTTCTTCTCCTATGGTCCCCATGCTCCCAATTTACTCAGGAGATCCTGTCTTTTTCTACTTCCCATGTAGATTAAAGCCATTTATGTCTCTCTTAGGGTTCTCAGTGTTGTCTGGGTTCTCTAGGATTGTGAATCGTGGACTGGTTTTTCCTTGCTTTATGTCTAAAAGACACTTATGAGTGAGTACATATAATATTTGTCTTTCTAGGCCTGAATTACCTCACTCAGTATGACGTTTTCTAGACCCATCCATTTGCCTACAAACTTCAAGATGTCATTATTTTCTTTTGCTGTGTAGTACTCCATTGTGTAAATGTACCACATTTTCCTTATCCATTCTTCGGTCGAGGGGCTTTTAGGTGGTTTCCAAGTTCTGGCTATGACAAATAATGCTGCTATGAACATAGTTGAACACATGTCCTTGTGTTGACCATCTTTTGGTATATATCCAAAAGTGGTATTGCTGGCTTTCGAGGAAGGTTTTTCCTAATTTTCTGAGAAATCCCCATAATGATTTCCAAAGTGGCTGTACTAGTTTGCACTCCCACTAACAATGCAGGAGTGTTACCTTTACCCCAAATCCTCTCCAGCGTAAGTTGTCATCACTGTTTTTGAATTTGGCCATTCTTACAGGTGTAAGATGGAATCTCAGAATTGTTTTGATTTGCATTTCTCTGATGGCTAAGGATGCTGAGCATTTCCTTAAGTGTCTTTCAGCCATTTTAGATTCCTCTGTTGAGAATTCTCTGTTTAGGTCTGTACCCCATTTTTTATTGGATTATTTGTTCTTTTGATGATCAATTTCTTGAGTTCTGTGTATATTTTGGAGATCAGCCTTCTTTATGATGTGGGGTTGGTGAAGATCATTTTCCATTCTGCAGGCTGCCATTTTGTCTTGTTGACTGTATCCTGAAATACAGCTTAGCTGGTTTTGTTTGTTAATTTCAACAAAGACAACTATACCTTTTCTTCTTTGAAGGCCAAGGCAGTTTCTTTATTCGACCAATGAAAACAACACATAGTCAGAAGAACCTCCTCCACCATTAAGGTTAAGATATTTTTATTAATATCTTTGAGGTGAAAAGCCTTGGGAAACAATCTAAAGTTTTAGAAAGGCACATAGTTGAGTGAAGTGAAGACTCATTGAGACTCATCAGGGAACAAGAACAAAGCAGCACAATTATTATTAGCTGATATGCCTTTCTTACTAGAATGGGTTGGTGATCAAAGGTGATGACTCATTCCTTGTGCCCATTTCTGCCCTCAGCCTCTTGATATAAAAAACCGTTGATGAGTGGGTATGCATTCCGAGGATTTAAAGTAGAAATGACTGATTGTTTTTCATATATGAAAGTTTAGGTTTGTGATTTTTAAGATTTTAAGATTCCTTCTGAAATTACCTTCTGAGATAAGTAATAAAGTTATTGATCCATTCTTTGTAAACATAAAATGCAGCCTGCCAGTAAAAGAACTGGCTGAAAAAAATGTCTTCTTTGTTTATACTCTGTTAATCTATAACTAGTTGCTTGGATATGAAGGTATGTGGGTTCTTGAGATAATTTGTTTTTCTTCTATAATACTTAGGATATTCAATTACATAAGGGAAAAGGGAAATATTTTTTACCTGTATTCATTATAATCATTTGCTTGAAAAATACAACCACATTGCAATTTTATATTGCCTGAAAGATTTTGTTAGGATATATAAGCTATAAAGGAAAAATAAAGAAAAAAGGAGAAAGAACAGAAAAAGACCCTAGGAAAGTGTGAGTCCCCCCCCCTTTTTGCTGGCCCCAGAGAGTTAAGTTTAGCCCCCCTCACTGGCTCCTGACAATTAAGCTTTACTCCCTCAGATGGAAAAGTCAAGTTGAGTTCACTGACTGGCTCTGCCTCAATCTTTAAGCTGCTGGAGGCTGGTCCCAGAGCGCAGTACACACCCTTAAAGAAAATGGCTCTCTCTTCTCCAGAAACCATCAACTATCCCTAGATCCTCAGTTGGGGGGGGTTCATGAACACTTGCCAACTCCATGCTAGACTGACTTTATCTTGCGCAGGCCCCTCCCACTGGTGTGAGTCGATAAGTACAGAGGTCCTATCATGTTCAGAAAACGCTATTCTCTCCACTTATTCCTGACTTCTGGATTTTAGAATATGTCTGTCACCTCTTCCACAATGGTCTGTGAGCCTTAGGTAGGTACTTAATGTACATGTCTCATTTGTGGCTGAACACTGATTCTAGTTCTCTGTGTTTTCACTAGTTGTGAGTTTTCGAGTTAACTCGTTGTTCCCATGCACACTAAAATTGCTCTGATGAGGTCTGAAAGCTGTACTAATTTATAGAGAAAGAAATTTGAATTTAGAGAGCAATATGATACTATATCTATTTAGTAAAGTAATAGTGTTACTTAAGACCCCAGCATCTGTGAACTCCCCAACCATAGGTCCTTGGCCAGATTTATGGTACTAGCCATTCACTTCTTCCTGTGGGATGGACCTTAAATTCAATCAGAAAGTTGTTGTTATCCCTATAACATCCATACCACTATTGAACTTATGGGCATGTCATATATATATATATATATATTTGCATATATGTGTATGGATATGTATACATATACATATATAGAATATTCATACAAAAGTATTTAACTGGAGTTCCCTTAAATGGGTTTATGCTCATCTCAGAACTCATGGGTTTCCAAATAAAGGTTTCAGTGTCAGATAGAGATACCTCCCCTAGAATTGTTGGTCAGCAGTATCCCAGAGATTCCCACCCCCAAAATATAGACTATTGACACTTTTCTTGGTTTCCCACCAGAACTTGGTGGTGAGATGATATTGCAGAAAATACCACACATGCTGGCCACAGGATACAGATACATCAATTTGGAAGCTCCTTGATCTCTAGCTAGCTCCTATAGTACTGATAATTGGTATATAGGCTGCTTTGGAATGGGGGCTAATCACTAACAATCTTACCTACATTGAACCCTGTGAAATGTTAGGTTTCTTGACAAAGCTTTAAGAGTATAACCCAAGTGTGTGTGGATGTATTGGGACTAACTCTGAATGTAGCTGATAAGGGAATCCTTGTGCATTCTGTAATTTATTGAGAACTATTACTTGGTTAAATAAATTGTTCTTAAAAACACGAATGTAGAATTTGGATGTTGCAGAAAAGGAAAGAATTACATTCCATTTCCTTCTCTACACATGAGCCTTTGAAAAATCCACATATCTTATGTTAACAACTGCTGATTCCATCACTCTGCAAGGGACCCAGGAGAGGGCCTCGCTCCTAATGGACCCCATAAACATCAGCGCCTTTGCAGCTGGGAACAGAGCATTAAGTGCAAGTTAGCTGAGCCTCCTTCTTTTAGAAATAAGCAGGACACTCTCTCTTTCCATAGTGTGAACAATGTTTGCTATTCATTACTTCGTGTCACCTTTTCCCTCCAGCTCCCTGGAAAATTACCCACTTATGTGTTGTGAGTATCATTTATATCTAATTATTTTGTGAGATAATAACAATTATGCAAATCACTGAATTAGGTTAGCTTTAACTTTTCTTTTGAGTGCAACCCAAAATTTTGCATCCTCAATAATCATATTTGGCTGTTTCTGTAATGTGTTGGTTGGTGTGGTTTCAATTATAGTAGCAGAAGCTGTGAATCATCCTAATATAAACAAGAAGGGGCTTCCCTGGGCTGCACCACAACTGTGTAGTTATCATCTGCAAGAGGTTTTAATTCAGTGGCTCTCATCAGGGGCCTGGAATGTTTGTCTTTCTGCTCTACTCTTCAAAGTGGCTGGCTAAGTGTCCTAAGGTTCTTTTATTATAGCCATTAGATGGCTGCTTGCAGCAACGGAGCAGTGCGCTTCCTTGTGTCCATCAAGACAGTGAGAGAGAAATACCCAAAGACTGAGTATAGGCCTTTTGTTTTAGTATGAGGGAGCTAAACACAGAAGCCCATTCCTGTATCAGTAACAGTTGCTGGGAGCTGCCATGTGCTGATGACTTCTGTGAGACAATTATTCACCACAGATGTTTGAGGTGGCATCAATTTCCTTTCAGTCATGGAGCTGGAAAACAAAAGACAAAAAACAAACAACAACAACAAAAACAAAACAAAACAAAACAAAAACCCAAACCAATATTTGGGTCAAGGAAGTAAAAAAAAAAATAAAAAAGATGAATGTTTAGTGACTAGTCAAAAGTCTCTGGCTTCATAATCATGCAGAGGAATAGTATTATGGTTTGAATTTTAAATTTGCTCCACAGGTTTATATTTTAAATACCAGGTCCTGAGGATGAGATTCCATTTTGAACAGTGCAGAAACTTTGGCATGTGGGGCCTGAATGGCAGACGTAGGTCATGGGATGAGTGAGTCTTTGACAGTTATACTTAGCCCTGCTTCTGGCCTTTGGATATATGAATAAGTGGTCCAGACATGTTCCCAGCATCGTGGATGGAGCCACTTCTATTGCCTTTCCTATTATGATAGACTGAAATCCCCCTGAAATCATGAGATAAAAATTAGTCTTGGGTCCTCTAAGTAGTTTCTAATAGGTCTTTAAATCACAGCAACAAAAATATTACTAATAGGAAAAAAGAGAATACCAAGGACCAATTATCCTCTCACAGTGCCTTCCATGTGTAAGATGTGACAGGGATACTTTAGATACGTGCAAATTTTGTGAAATTTAGGATTGAAACTTTATAAATACCTGAAACTATTTCTGTTACTGGTATTCAAGTGGTGTATAAGATAAAAATGGCCATAGAGATTATGAAATTGATTACAATAGTCATGAGCCTAAAAGTATGCACTTGCTAAATTCAAAATACTCCCTAATACTCCTCCTAAAATTTTATTCATTTCCATTTTGTTCATCCTGTGTGAGCTACTTACAATGAAAAGTTTTAGGTTTCTCATGAATATCAGTTGCTTGTGACTCGATTCTGTCACTATCCTCTAGACACAATGGATGTGTCTGAACCTGATGCTCCTCTAGGTTCATTCAGCACACCGTGTAAGCTCCCTTTGGGTATCTCACTATGTTGCCAGCCTCTAGCTCTGAAAGCAGAATTGAATCTGAAAGATTAAACATCTTTCATGTAAATAAGGCTAAGCTACAGTCTCTGGAGAATTGAATAAATGATTGCTATGCTAAAATCCATTTCACCAAAAGGAAGAATTGATGTCATCTAATTAAATCCTGTTAGATTCCGAAGGCCATTTTTTTTTAAAACAGACTTTGTGAATTAAGAGAATGACTTGAATTTATAAATCCTTTACATGGCAGCTACCCCTGTGCATCAGAACTTTGGAGAGTTAGCTTAGATCAGGCATTTTCAATTCATAAATTCAGTTGGAGCCAGTAAGTGAACGAATATGAAAGCCTATTGGTTAAGTAATAATCTTCAATCACATGCAATGCTCCAGCCAGTGTGCTAGGTCAAGGCCACCCTGTTCTTGGTTTTGAATTGACATATATATATATATATATTTTTTCAAAGAGATACTTTTTTGATACAGAAATCTGCAAAGTTCAGTATACAGAACAAGTGGTAAATTCTAAGGATGTCAGGACGTCCTTTACAGAAAAATCAACACTGAAGCAACGGCTTTGAAATGGATAAAATCTCCAGAGAGAATTGAGTCTTTCCTTGAATTTCCAATGCTTTGGTACTGTGTAACTATTTCCTCTTAATTGAGTATTCCCTCTCGGAGGAACCAGAGCGTCTCGTAAGACCCAGAAAACTAAGGGAAATATTCCTTAATTTATCCCCCACACTGAGAAAGAGCCAAGATTCACAAGTCCTAGCTCCCCACCCCAGATTATAAAAGCATTAAATAGTTGCTTGGAAGGGTGATTCTTCCCTGGATTTGGGTTGGGAGCTCCAGAGAGTTAGCTGAGGAGAGCAATCACCAGTGCTGAGTCTTCCTGTCTAGGAAGGAAGTGTCTTTGAGGTTCCCACACTTCTGCAAGGTACACCAACAAACTTTACTGGTTCAGAAAGCTAAACTGGGTGGAGTCATTTCTTTTTTCCGTAGTCAGTGTTCTGTCTGAGGTGAATAGATGTTTGCTTGTTTATGTCTTCTCAATTATTACTAATAAGAGGTTATAAGCTATTAGGTGTGGTTTTCCAAGTACATCTTAAAGATGTTTTAGAGACCAGGAATCATGTGCCATGTAGTTTTTAGTTATTATTTATGTATTTATTTATATTTTATAGCTCTAAAACTAAATACAAATTATAATTTTATGTAACTGAGCTTTACAGAAAGAGACTTGTATGGAGTTTAACCCCTCTGCCTTTTTCTCCCTGAATGGCAGACTGTAGTCAGTTTAAGTCTTTCCTACTCCCAGTACTAAAACGCTCATGGAGGCTAATTTTCAGAAGAGGCGGCAGAAAAGAGCCAGAGGAACGGGACATTTGCTGTGGGACTGTGCTTGCTGGCAATGTCAGAGGCTATGCTCATAAAATATTATCAAAGAAAGACTACCTAAAGATGAGGACATGCAAAGTGGACAGGGGGAAACCCATGGGGCCTTAAGCCTACAGGAAGAACTATAGCCAACCAAAGAACGCTGAGAGCAGAATAAATTGTCTTCCCCAGGGTCCTCCTAGGGAATTGGATAATACCACTTGGTTATCCAATCCCAAATGGTCAGCGCGAAAAATCAGTAACATTATACAGGCTGAGCAGGTTATATTTAGGAATACATACATATGCATATATGCAGAGTTTGAAAGAGAGCAAGAAGGGGTGCACAAGATGTTTCTGAAGGGAGGAAAGGGAAGGGAGATATGATGTAAATATATTATAATTTCAAACATAAGAAGGGGAAATTAAAGAAAGAAATGGAATACAAATGAAACAAACAAAAACCAACTCCTGAGTCTTTTCTGCCACAACAGCACATAAGGTAAGCAAGAGGCCTGTAAGTTACTGAAGGAATATTTTATAGCAAGCTAGAGTGACAGACCACAATTCACAAATCTCACATGGAACATTTGAGCTTGTCAAGCAGATAATAATTCTGAGTACTTCATTTCAGAAATCTGTAATGTATTGTGGGTTGTACTGATATATTTGGCCTAAATATGGCTTAGCCTGCTTTTTAACACCTTTGAATCTCACCCCTAAGCAAAATTTAAGATTAAAATGAAGGTTAGAATAAAAGATTTTTAGGCTTTTGTCAAAATTCTTATTTTTTGTCAATATATTATTCATATTTTTCCTTTTATTTTTTGTGATCTTGACATAAATGCTTCATTTCCTGTGGCCCTTTCCTTGCTCCAAACCCTCCAATATGCTGCTTCATTATTTTTGATTTTTAAAGATAAGCAGCTAAGGAGTTTATTCTTATATTGAACACAAATAAAACAATCCAGAATATAGTAAAAGACATGAAATTATCACTAACATAGTAATTTCACAATGCAACTAGATGGGATAAATGCTTTACAAGAGAAATTTATGAGCCAGAATTTTGTGCATGTTAAGTTTTGTTATGCGCTAGACTGACCTCACCATTCTCCATGCAGATTCAAACACCCACCAGCAATACTTGAGGGTGCATACTCCTCTGTTTTCAACCACTCTACACGTTACCTTCATTTTAAAGCTTTCTCAAATGTGTAGTTAAAAACCACATTTTAAAATTGAATTTCCTTGGTACTAGCAACCTCTCCCCTGCTCTCTCTCCTTCTACAGTAGTCCTTGGTTTATAATTTGCTCATTCACAGGCTTTGTCTATTTTGAAAATTGCTGGAATTTGACTGATTTAATTCTCTATGGAAGCTTTATCTTCAGTATATTTAGAAAAATGTCTTCTCCCATTTAGCTATTTATTTTGGATATGCTTTATGGCACATTTTATTATGCAAAAATTAATTCTCCATGTATAAAGCTTGATGATTGCTTTCTCTCTAATTTAAGTGTTCTGCAGCTCATTTGAGAATACAGTCAGGTCAAAGTAGTAAAAATATTCTCCTATCTTTTTCTCTAATGCTATCTTTTCAAATTTTTGAATTTTAAGATATCTAAAATGTTACGTGAGAAATAAGATTAAATATGTCTTCTCTGGCAGAAACTCAATTGTTTTAGCATGTCAACTAAATAATTTATCACCTCAGTGACTAATAGAGTTGCTTTACTTAATTATTTATATTCTTTGTCATCTTCTTCCTAGATCGAGTGTTCTGACATAATCTGCAGAAAATCAGGCAAGACTTCTCCTGAGGTACACAACATACAAGCACATTTGAGGAATATATATATATATATATATATAATATATATAATATAGCTACAGTATACATTATATAATGTATAGTACACATATAAATATGTCATTTAATATATATTTCTATTTCCTTCTCACTTTTCTTTAGCCAAATATTCTATGAATGTTCTTTTACATGTAGACTTTAGAACACAAACATCAATTTCCTTGAAAACTCTTGCTGTGATTTTAATTGAGAATAAATCAAATTATGAATTACTTTGGAAGATTTTACAATATTGAATCTCTCCACATGGAAATATGACACTTTTTTTCCTTTGTTTTGGACTTTTGTAAAATAGTATGGTTTACTTCAGACAGAAAGAAGCCATGAGAGTGTAGCTTAAGGGCAGAAGGTAACCTCAACTACACACTGTCCAGGGCTCAATCTGTAGCACCAAGGTGGGGATGAAAATTAAACTCTTGTTTCTTATTACATAGCTCTGGTTTGCCAGGAAATTGCAGTGCAGTATAGAGCAGGCTGGCCTGGAGCTCAAAGAAAGCCACCTGCTTCTGCCTCCTTAGTGCTAGGATTAAAGATGATTAAAGGCACACATTACGATGCCTGACCAAACAGTTTTGTTTTCTAAGAACTGTGTAGACTTTTGTTGCTGCTGCAAGTTAATTTTTTTTCACATTAGCGTCTTCAGTTGATTAGTTCTGTTCTGAAGAGAGCTTTGCATGCTGACATCTCTGAGATCTTTGGATACTGCCTCTAAATCCAGCAAGTGTTATCTTGTGCTATCTGTTGTTTTACCCCATTTTTTTGGGGGGATATAATCTTTTAAAATTTTCTTTATTCTTCCTTCTACCTCTGCATGGCTTCCAGGGATAAAACTCAGATCATTTGCCTTGGTCAGTGTGTTTTTATCCACTGAGTCATCTTACTGGTGGCTTTTCTAATCTTATCATCTTCAAATAAATCAAAGTCATGTTTTCTGTATTTTGTCTTCTAAAGACCTTTGATATGTGTACCTGTTATGGTTGGTTACTTATTATTCTCCAAATAGTGTTAGGATATTAGCAGCAGCATACAGAAGCTTGTATGCAATACTTACTCTGTATGACCTCATTAAATTAGCTCTCTGGGTGATAATTAGAGTAGTGCACAATCAAACATAATGAAACTATAGTCTAGAGACAACAAGCCAAATAATGTATGGGGAATTTTCCAATAAGAAAAGCAAAATTTTTAAAAAA
>PVIU01032627.1:0-13340 GCA_004026605.1 Ondatra zibethicus | reverse complement strand
GGGGAGAGCTTGGGGGAGTGGAAGGGTGGAGATGGAGGAAAGGTGGATATTGGAGAAGGAAATAAGATATCTACATCATTGGAGTCATTTTAGGACTGGCAAGATACTTGCCTCTAGAGGAGATCCCAGGTGTCCACAGGGATGTCCCCAGCTAGGTCCTTGGGCAGCAGAGGAGAGGGTGCCTGAACTATCATTGTCCTATAGTCACACTGATGAATATCTTGATCACATCCATAGAAATATCGTCCGATGGATGGAGATAGAGACAGAGACCCACATGCACACCAGAGCAATGGATTGAGCTCCCAAGGTCCAGTCGAAGAACAGAAGGTGGGAGAAGATGAGCAAGGAAGTCAGGACCGCGAGGGGTTGGTCCACCCACTGAGACAGTGTGCCTGATCTAATGGGAGCTCACAAATCCAGCTGGACCGGGACTGAATGAGCATGTGATCAAGCTGGACTCTCTAAATGTGGCTGCCAATGAAGGCAGAATGAGAAGCCATCAACAATGACACTAAGACCTATCTCCTCTGCATGTATTATCTTTTTGGGAACCTAGTCGATTTGGATGCACACCTTCCTAGGACGGGTTGGAGGGGGGAGGGCCTTGGACTTCCCACAGGGCTGGGCACCATGCCCTCTTTTAAGGAAGCAGCAGGGGAGGGGGGAGCGGGAGGGGACTGGGAGAAGGGGAGGAAATGTAACTCTTTTTTTTTAATGGAAAAATAAAAGAATCTGGGGAAAAAAGTGTATGACAAAAATAAATATTTGGTTGATGTCTTCCTTAATACTTTATTTTTATATTTTTGTGAACTGTTTTTACTACATTAAGCCGATAGAGTTTGTAAATATTAAAGAGTAAAGCGGTAGTTGAAAAATTATGTTTAATTTTCTATTATCAATGTTCATCTTTTTTATTATGTTTGGAAGATAATAGCAACATAAAATTTGTCAATAAGCTACACTACAAAGGTCACCAATTTTTAGTGTTAAAACTAATTACAGTGTGCTTGCTTGAGGTGTTCATGAATTTGAAGAGGTGGTGAGTTTAAACAGAATAGCTGATTTCTTGGATGCACTCCAACATAATTATAGCTATTCACCCTTGTGACCGTGTGTGTGCATGTGTGTTCAAGCTATTTCTCTGTCCCAAGCCACAATGGCAGTATTTTTGAGATGTTTGCAATTGATTGAAATGCAAAATCTCTGTAAACTGGAAGAAAAAATACCATCTAAAGTAAGCATGCAAATAAATTTAAGCACTAGATTAAACAAATACTTTGACATTCAAGACTGATCTTACCTTGCAATATCTTGGTTTGGAACTGAGTTATCCATAAGTATTTAATCACAAAAATAGTGTGTTTCTAATAGGCAATTGTAAAAAAAAAGTCATCAATCACATTTATTACTAACATCTCATAAAACAGTAAAGCATTTATGGGATTGCAGAAGGCAGCTAGGTTGTTCTGTAATGTATAAATATTTGCATATATAAAAAACAGCAGGCAGCAAACAAGGTCTCTTATAGTTCTCAAACAAATATAATTTCATTTGGTATAATACCTAAGTTATGTCAAGATATACCCAATATATTTGTGGACAGCCCTAAATATCCTACAACCTAAGTTTTCATTCTGTAATTACCATGAACAAGTCTCAGTACATTTAAAGGAATTCTTCCTGCAGCCTCAGGGGTTAATCAGACACCACAAACATATTTGTGATATTAAATTCTATTACATTGCTTTTCATACATATGTGAAATTGTTGTTGTTGTTGTTTGTTATTGTTTTGTTTTCTGTGATGAACATATTTAAATGACAATAGTATTACTAAAATAATTCCTTTTATAGTTTACATAGTTGATGTTGTTTGTATGTGGGTAAGAATAAAATGTGATTTTATGGATAAAAAAAAACACAAAAAATAAAGGTTCTGAGCAGCACTGATCTATAGGCTTGAACCCAATTATTTATATAAGGCAATTCAATAGGCATATCATATCTATTTAGAAAATAAAATAGTAAGTTTCCCACCAGAACCTTTGACACCCCACACACACCACCACCACCACCACCACCATAGGCCTTTAACCAGGATTCAGCAGTAGGAGAGAATCCTATGGAGTAGGCCTCAAATCCAATCCAAAGATGGTTGGTTACCCCCATAGTACCTGTACCACTATTGCTCCAGTGGACATATCCTACCTGCAAAGGGATAGGTGACACAGGGCACAGGGTCTACAGATGAATACAGCTGCTGAGGAGTTTCCTCACCCAGAAGCCTGCATAGCATCTTCTGGCACTATGTAACCTATGCAGCGGAAAGAAGCCTTCAGATCAGTTCTGGCTTGATTTCCCTTTGTCCTATAACCAAAGTGTGTGGTGTATTCAGCAATAGGGTCTTGCCATCAAGTAATTAGCTATGATAATGCCTATATTGTTTGGGAGCTCTTAGGGACCTCAATGACCAAAAACATACAGAATGGTATCTCACCCCTGGTATTGGGATTTTCATTTAATAAACTATGGCTTCTTGGAAGCAGCTTTATCTGCCCAGGCACAGTACTTCACACCAACTTCTTTTTATTAATTGTATGTTAATTAGCTTATAAAGTAGCAGGCTTCCTTATGGCTTTCATATAGTCTCAGTTTTGATTGGCCATCTCCCCCATGCTCTCCTCTTTCCCATCTCTCTGTACTAAGGTCCCACTTCCTATAAAATGTGTCCTATTACCTCACTACCTAAACACCCTTTTTCCTTTATATCTCCCATGACCCCTTTCCAGTTTCCTTGATTTTTGTTACCCCAAATTCCAACAAGGTAAAATTTTCAGAGGTTTTATAGTAACAGAACAAAGGGGGCTGCAAGATACTTTTCGTGTAAATACATTGATGGGCACAAGAGGACAGGTTAGAGCAAAGTGGGAGAAACCTCTGCTTCAGGCCTCAGATGCTATCTAGTGACATTTTTACCTTTTAACTTGGTGGACGCTGTTCATCCAACAACTCAAGCTGGAGAATGCATCGGAATCTGTTCATATATTCCAAAGGATTTACTTAATATTCACAAAGATGTCAGATCATGTGCAGAGGACAGTAAATGGCTTAAGTGTCAGTAAATGGCCACTTGAGGGGGCTAAAGACAACCCTATATAACTTGGCTCTGGGTCTGCATCATTTCCAGGGCTCCGCAATCACTGAAGCTCTAGTCAGCCACTCGGCCTTTGTAGAATGTTCAATGTAAGGTTCAGGGAAGAGCGGGTAAAGATAAGTGTGGTAGAGAAAGCAGCTAAATAAATACTGCTTCCAGCTTACACTTCACTAGAGGAGGAACGGAAGCAAAAGCTGCTTCTGAAAGGAGAGCTAACCGGAGCAGAGCAGTCCTACCCTGAGACACGCGCACAACTCTCACATTCTGAAGTCCAGGAGCAGGTTTTAGTGAGATTCCTCTGGCATTGGGATCAGTCAGGGATAGAAACCCCACGCAGGTCTCGGCAGGGCGAAATACAGACTGTAAGGCTCCGTGTGGTCAGCAGAGACCACTAGTCAGCAGCAAGGAAACCCCTGCGGTACCGATCAGATGCTTGACAATGCAGACTCAGCAAAAACTTAACAGGAAGATGGAGCCCACAACTTCTGACCTCCTCCACCCGTGAGCAAGCTTTTTAGAGGAAGCTGCTCCAACACACCCCCACTTTCTTCCTCCCTATTGTTTATTTCATGGGGTTCTTTTTCCCAGCTCCACTCACTTAGCAGAATTTTTACTGTATTGTATTTATTTTAATATTTCTGTTATTCCTCTTCATACAATCATCTAATTTTGTTCATGCATTTTTAAAGTTTAGTGTAGTTATTTTCTCAGCTTCTTTTTCCTTCTCTCTTTCTTGTTTACCCATGTTTTTACACATACACACACACACACACTCACACACACACCACAAAGTAATATTTTGATACTGTCAATTGTTTTATAATCTTCTTAAGGTTTCTTTTTTTTCTTCTAGTTTTTTTGTTTTAAACTTTTTCATTGTTAGCAAATCTTTTTTTTCTGTCTTTTCTTTTTCCCAAGTATAGAAAAAGAAGCAGACATTAAAAGGCAAACAAAATTCAGAACTCTAAACAAACATCACAGAAGAAAAACTTCTTCACACCACATTATGATCAGGAAATACACCAGGCATAGTAGCATAAGCCTCTAACTCCAGCACTTGGAAGGCAGAGGCAGATGGATCTCTCTGAGTTCAAGGCCAGACTGGTCTACAAAGCAGGAGTTACAGGACTGCTGGGGCTACATAGAGAAACCCTGTCTCAAAATAATAATAATAAAGAAACAAAAGTATTAAGCAAAGAACAAATATTAGGAACTGTAGGGGAAAACAACAACTCATCTACATGACACAAATGCCAGAATCCATCAAATCTCTCATCAGCAACTTTAAAAGCCAGGAAATCCTGAAATGATATTTTTCAAGCCCTGAATGCAAATAGCAGCCAACCAAGACTGATATATCTACCAATGCTACACTTTTAAAATTGATAACTAAATAAAGTATGAGACAAGCAAAATCTGAGTTCATGACCATCATCTTGGCACTACAGAAGATAGGTTTACAAGCACTGTACAAAGAAGGAAGAATGACACTCCACAGCACAGAAGCACAGGTAAGGATAAATTTCATAAGAGGAACCTATGTTCCTGGACTGGCAGAAACAACATGGTGAAATGTTATACCAACAAAAGCTATCTACAGCTTTAATGCTATCCTCATCAAAACTCCAGTGACATTCTTTATAGAACTGGAAAAATACTAAACTTATATGGAAACACAAAAGATCATGAGTAGACAGAGCAGTCCTAAGCAGAAAGAATCTTGCCAGTCATCACATCACCTGACCTCAGACTGCACCACAGAGCCATAGTGAGGAAGACAGCAAGGTGCTTCCACAAAAATAGACATATTAGAACATGTAATAGGGCCCAGAAATAAGCCTACACTTCTGTGGACATATTTTTTGACAAAGATGTAAAACACATAAACATGCACTAGAGAAAATAGCTGCAAATTGGACAGCCACAAGAACTCCATTAGATACATATCTGTCATCCTGCACAAAAAAAAATTCAAAGCTGGATCAAAGACCTTGATTTAAAACCTGAAAACTGCAACTTCACAGGGAAAAAGTGTAAGTATAGGCATAGCCTTCCTAATAGAATCTCCTTAACACGGGAAATATCCTCAAGAACTGACAAGTGAGATTACATAAAACTAAAAAGCTTCTGCCCAGAAACATAATGGTAGTCCTTCTACAGAATGAAAGAAAATCTTTGCCAATTATCCTTTAATAAGGGAATGACACCTAGAACATGTAAAGAATTACAAAAAATAAGCACCAAAAGTGCAAAACATCTCGATAAATGAGATGATGAACTGAATAAGGAAATATAAATGGTCAAAAAATTTTTAACTTATCATCAGGAAATGCAAATCAAAACTAAAATTATGGTATATCTTATTCTAGTCAATACGGCTATCATTAAGGAAACAAATGACAACAAATGCTGACAAGTATGTAGAGAAAGAGTCCTTATTCATTGTTGGTGGGAATGTAAGTTGGCATGGCCACCATGGAAACAAGTGTAAGTTTTCTCAAAAAGTTAAACCCTAGAACTACCGTAAGACCCATTTATATCACTCCTGAACATAGAACTAAAGGACCGTATATCCTACTAGAGGTTCTTATACATCCATGTTTATTGAGTTCTATACACAAAAACTAAGAAATAATATCAGCCTGATGTCCATCAACTGATGAATAAAATATAATTCATCAGTTTGTTTATAAATGTTGTTTAAATTTAAAGGGGGGATGATATAGATATGGATAATTTACATTGGTATAAATTTTGCTTTATTGATATAAATTTAAGGTCAATTTTGTTATATGTATCTATATTTCTGCTCTTGATTAAGGTATTGTAATTGTGTAGTTCATTTAAAAATGTAATGTATAATTAGGAAATATAGGTTGTTAATGGATAATCATCAATAATAGTCAAGCTTATACTCATGTTAGTTAGATTTTTCTAGATATATAGAGATATTTCAGTTAGATAGGCATTCTTCATATCTTTCAAAGACTACAAAACATGGCATTTAAATATTTTAATAACTTAGGACTTTTCATGACAATGAGACACGTCTGCTCCTGACAACACCAGCTACTTCAAAAAAAAAAGATGGGCATCACAGAGACTCCTTATGGAGTTTGTTAGCCATTTGGGCAAAAAACTGCTCTTGCCTGGACTACTTAACTAGACACAAAAAATCCACAGAGAGAGGACTACTAAACTTGCCTAAAGGTGAGATGATCCTTCAAGGTTCCTACTTCATAAAAGAGTCTGTGAGACATTCTACAGGACACAGAAGAAAGAGACTAAACTGTCTTTAAATTTTCCTACTTTATAAAAAAGTCTACTGGATACTATGGGCCTGTAGACTAAAGATGGATACCCCAATGGTACAAAAGAACTTTGGGTGACTGTCCAGGCAGCGAGATGTCTCTGTCATTTCTAGAGTGTATTACTTGTTTATTTAGGTAATATTATATCCTTCTGGAGTCTTTGATGGAGTTAAAGAATGGATAGTTATAGTTATAGTTTTCCTTTGTCATAATAAAAGATAAAATAGATTATAATTGTAATTCTTACTTGATAACTGTTTTGTTATATGTAACTTTACTATGTTAAAATAAAAGCCTTTCTTTTTTTGTTTAAATAAAAAAAAGGGAAAATGGTGTAGGAGGGTCCTTCTGTATTTGGGTTGCTTTCATTGGTTAATAAAGAAACTGCCTTGGCCTTTTGATAGGGCAGGACTTAGATAGACAGGGAAAAGAGAACAGAATACTGGAAAGGGGGCAGAGTCAGGGAGAGCCGCCCTCCATGAAGCTCCCAGGTCAAACACACTGAATCTTTCCTGGTAAGCCACGACTCGTGGTGACACACAGATTATTAGAAATGGGTTAAACAAATATGTGAGAGTTAACCAATAAGAGGCTAAAACTAATGGACCAAACAGTATTTCAATGAATACAGTTTTTCTGTAATTATTTCGGACATAAGCTAACCGGGTGCCGGAACTGCAGCCCACTCCTCTTCTTGCAACAGATTCTTACTCATATAAATAATAAAACAGGGAAACAAACAGAAGTGGGAAAACATTCTCCTTCATGTGCAGATCCTAGCTTCTAATTTGTGTGTGTGTGTGTGTGTGTGTGTGTGTGTGTGTGTGTGTGTGTGTGTGTGTGTGTGTGTGTGTGTGTGTGTGTATTTATGTGGGAGTTTAGGTTGAGGTCAGAAAGAAACCTAGGGCCACGACTCATAATAAATAAATAAAAGTGTTTTAAAATAAGATGTGAGGGGGTAAGAAAGGTGATGTGCAATATAACAGTAGAAAGCAGAATACTGAAAATGGATGGGTACAAGCAGAGGCAGAGGGCAGGAGGCCGAGGGAGAGAAGTACGGTGAAATTGGATATCCAAGTATAAAATAATGAAGCTAGACCTTTTGTACCTTGTACAAAAATATCTATTCAAAGTAAATCAAAGACCTCAATGTAAGGCCTGAGAAACTGAAATTGCTAGGGAAAAAATACTTCAAGATAGGCAAAGACTTTCTGAAAAGGATTCAAAAAGCTCAGGAAATGAGGCCAAGAGTTTACATATGAGATTGCATGAAATTTAAAAAGCTTCTGCACATGAAAGGAACTGGGCTATACATACCCCCATCTCTGAACAATGATGTAAATTTCCTCTACCTATCATCATATGCCCATGTATACCTGGGCGTATGCATGATTAAAATCAGATGTGTTAAGGGGGGATATGTGCAGCAGAGAAATGCTTATATAACCCAATCTATCGATCAAAATAGAGAACCAACCCCACTGACTCTCTTAGTAACAAGGCCATAAAAAGAGTTCTGAGGTTGCCAAGTGTGTTGTTTTGAGAAGGGGCTGTGTGTATAGTATGTGCAAGTGAAGGAACAGTGCTACAAGTGTATTACTGCAAGCAAACAGTGAACATAACCCCAAAACAAATTGGGGGTCCCAAGCTTTAAAAAAAAACTTCCGTAGTCCTTGGTTGAGGCCATTCGACCATTGGCATCATTTCACTCAGCTGTTTCTCTGCTTTTGTCACCATGACCTGCCTATTGGAGGAATTGGAGTATTGAAATCAGCCTCTACTCTTGTGTTGGGGTTAATATGTGATTTGATATTTACGAGGATTTTTTATTTAAATTTAGGTCCACCTGTGTTGGTGCATATCTCTTCAGCATAGCAGTGTCCTCTTAGTTGATTGCTCCCTTAGAAAACAAAACAACCGTCTTGATCTCTTCTGACTAGCGTTGGTGTGAAGGCTGCTTTGTCAGGCATGAGAATGGCAATACCTGCTCACCCTCCAGCTCCACTTGCTTGGGATACTTTCCTCCATCCTTTTACTGAAGGTGCTATCTACTCTTGGGATACTTTCCTCCATCCTTTTACTGAAGGTGCTATCTACTCTTGCTGATAATGTGTGCTTCCTTGAGGCATCAAATGGATGGATCCTGCCCTTTTAATTCAACCTGTTAATCTGTATCTTTTGTTTGGGAAGTTGAGACGTTAGGATTCATAGTTATTATTGAGAAACTATATTAATTTCTATCATTTGGCTGATTTTAAAATGTTTTCCTGATCTTCATTCATTTAACTATTGCTCTAACATCATTTGTTTTTCCCTGTAGCCTCTGGATGTATTTATCAGTTTTTCAAGTCTAAATAATAAATTCCACTATCCTCTGTAGAACTGGCTTAACAATCCTAATTCCATTAGCCTGTTTTTATCATGGGAAGTGTCTTCTTTTTCCATCAATTGCAACAGGTATTTTTGCTGAGTATAGTAGCCTAAGTTGGCAGCTGTGGTCTTTCTTGAAATTCATCACCACCCACTCTCCAGAGTTCTAAGGTTTCTGTTGAGGAATCTATGGTTCTCATGGGTTTTTGTGTATGGCAGATTTCAGCATGCCTTTTTTATCCTCCATATTTGGTACTTGAGATTTGGTCTGCTCATACTACATGAGGATTTAAAAGTATCCTACTGACACCTCCTTATTAACTTCTGCTTGTCCTTGGAATGTTCCTAGACCCCTTGTCTTCAAGCTCAGATTCTGATACACTCCTTGTGTACTTGATACACTCCATGGAGTTTTGAATTGACTTATTATAGTTTTGATTCCCAGTATCTGTGTTCATTTGTTATCTCTTTACTGAATTCTTTTATACCTTGCACCAATTTCCTCATTTTATTCAGCTGTTTGTCTTTCTTGATATTTGAGAGTTTATATTCCTCTTTGATTTTTTTATCATGCTTCTAACCATTCTTTTGAGTTTTGTTTGAGCTACATCTATTTCATTCACATTGGAGGCCATTATTGTAGAATTAGGCATTTGGAGATGAGTTATGTTGCTGTTCTTCATGATTTTTTACTACTACTTTGAAGACTGCACATCTGAGGTAATTTCATTGCTTGAACTTTGTTAACAGCTGTATTCATTTTGTTTAAGTATTTACCATGGGACGGGTTATGGTAGAGTTGAGATGCATAGTTCAGATGTTATATCCTCAAGCTGAGTTCAAGATGTATTCTGTGACCTCTGTAATGCTTCCAGAGGGTAATAACTGCAGAAGCAGCCACAGCTTCTGAATGTGCCCAGTAGCATGCAAATATCATACTAGCCAATTAACAGTGCCCCCTTTCACTTCAATAAAAAAGATATTAAGAGGTATGTAGGTCCATAATTTTATATGGCATGGCAGCCAGACTCTGAAGCCATAGTTCCCCACCTGAGGTGTTCATGTAACCTTCCAGACAGGCTGTCGTTAACCTAACAAAAGGTCAGGATGTTGCTCTGCTTTTTTTTTTTTTTTTTTTTTTGTAATTTGGAGGATGCCTGAAAAGAAATGCTAATTTAGCCTATGTGACAGAGCTAGCATATAAAATAGGAAGATGTGACAGAGGAGACTCAGGTAGAGGTGGATGTGACTAAAAGCCTTTCACCTGGTTACCTAGGAAACAAAATGCTAATGATTTCCCCCTCAGTTTATTTCTTGATATATAAGGTTGTTTGGAGAATAAAGGAGGAGGAATTCTTCAACATGTGAACTCAAGATTTCATGAGGGATCATGGAGAATCTCTCCCCCCAATAAGGCCATGTGAGTTGTGTCTTTATTCCCAAGCCTCCACGCTGGTCCAGAGAGATAGTTTATGTTGAGGTCTGGTCCAGAGAAATAATTTATGGTCCAGGCTAGGACTGGACCCCAACAGAATGGTGCCCAAAGTGGGGCTGATCTGCAAACCCAAAAAACCACAGAAGAAGTGACCAGATGTGAGGAATCCATGAGGTTAAATATGCTTCATTTCGATTTCACAATTTTGCTTCTTTTTCAAAAATCTGCTGTTTGTAGGCATGTGAATTTGTATCCAATGTGGATTGCTTTCAGTACTATGGTTCTGTAGTGAAGTTTTAAAGTCAGAGACTGTGATACGTTAAGAAGTTCCTTGATTGTACAGGATTTTAAGATTGTTTAGGCTATCCTGAGTTTTTATTTTTTCTTATAAAGTTGAGGATTGTTTTTTCAAAGACTGTAAAGAATTTTCCTAGCTTTTGTTCCACACGACCCTGCCTCCCCCAAGCCTGCCCTATTGTCTGTGAGGTCTTTGACGCAGAAAGAGTTCCTGTTCTTGCACTGAGGAGATCCATTCAGAGGGGTGAGTGTGTGCCCGCGTGGCCTTTCGGTCCGGGAACGGAGTACAGAGCCCCTCCAGCTCCTGCTGCAGGGGCTTCTTTGTTCCACTCGACCCTGCCCCGCCCCAAGTCCACCCTTTGGTCTGCTAGGTTCTTGGCCCAGCAGGAGTACCTGCTCCAGTACTGAGGAGATCCATCCACAGAGGTAAAAGTGTGCCCGCCCAGCTGGACAGTCCCAGGAATGGAGTACAGGCCCCCTACATTTCCCTAAACATTTCTGGCCATTCAGCAGGGTGTCTCCACAGCTACTGGCTTTCTCAAATTACCCCATCCCATCCCATCTAGCCCCATAAGCACTCCTTTCCATCTGCGGGGTCCTTCGATCCACCAGCACAGCCAGCTCCAGTGCTGAGGGGTCCTAAGAGAGGGCAAACAAGAAAATCCCTCCAAGTACACAGTCACAGAAAAGATTGGACCAAGATGCCAAGACTCTCCTGGCTGCATGTGAAGGAAGAGATGGGCAGGCACCAATGCAAGAATTCCTCCAACAACCTGAAAAGCAACATGACAACACCAGAATCCAGTGAACACACAACAGGAAGAAGACTTGAATACCCTATTCCAGAAGAAGTAGAAGAAATCGACGTAACATTATGAAAATAATAGAGGCCCTTAAACAGGATATAAAAAACTCCCTTAAAGAAATTGAAGAGAAGACGAACAAAAAGTTAGAAGAAATGAATAAATCTCTCAAAGATACCCAAGAAAACCAAGAAAAGCAATCAAACAGGTAATGGAAACAGTTCAAGACTTGAAGACCGAAATGGAGGCAATGAAGAAAACACAAACCAAGGGATGGCTGGATATGGAAAATCTGGATAAACAAACAGGAACTACAGAGACAAGCATAACCAACAGAATACAAGAGATAGAAGAAAGAATCTCAGATGCTAAAGATACTATAGAGGAAATAAATTCATTGATAAAAGAAAACAACAAATCCAACAAATTCTTAACACAAAACACCCAGGAAATCTGGGACACCATAAAAAGACCAAACCTAAGAATAATAGGGGTAGAAGAAGGAGAAGAAGTACAGCTCAAAGGCTCAGAAAATATATTCAACAAAATAAAAGAAGAAAACTTTCCCAACCTAAAGATGAATATTCCCATGAAGGTACAAGAAGCATACAGAACACCAAGTAGATTGGATCAAAAAAAAATCCCCTCACCATATAATAATCAAAACACAAAGCATACAGAATAAAGAAAGAATATTAAGAGCTGCAAAGGAAAAAGGTCAAGTAACATAGAAAGGTAAACCTATCAGAATTACACCTGACTTCTTAATGAAAACCATGAAAGCCAGAAGGTCTAGGATAGATGTGCTTCAGACACTAAGAGACCATGCATGCAAGCCCAGACTACTACTCCCAGCAAAGCTTGCATTCACCATCGATGGAGAAAACAAGATATTCTATGACAAAAACAGATTTAAACAATACGTAGCCACAAACCCATCCTTACAGAAAGTACTAAAAGGAAAAACACATTTGATTTTCAACAAAGGAGCTAAAATTATACAATGGAAGATAGAAAGCATCTTTAACAAATGGTGCTGGCATAACTGGATGTCAACCAGTAGAAGAATGAAAATAGATCGATATCTCTCACCATGCACAAAACTCAAATCCAAATGGATTAGAGACCTTATTATAAATCCGACCACACTGAACCTGATAGAAGAGAAAGTGGGAAGTAGTCTCCAACACATGGGCACAGGAGACCACTTCCTATGTATAACCCCAGTACCACAGACAATAAGAGCAACAATGAATAAATTGGACCTCATGAAACGAGAAGCTTCTGTAAAGCAAAGGACACTGTCATTAACACAAAAAGGCATTCTACTGAATAGGAGAATATCTTCACCAACTCCGCATCAGACAAATGTCTGATCTCCAAAATATATAAAGAACTCAAGAAACTAGACATTAAAATTCTGAATAACCCAATTAAAAAATGGGGTACTGAACTGAACAGAGAATTCTCAACAGATGAAGTTCAAATGGTTAAAAGATACTTAAGGTCATGTTCAACTTTCTTAGTGATCAGTGAAATGCAAATCAAAACAACTTTGAGATACCATCTTACACCTGTCAGAATGGTTAAAATCAAAAACAACAATGATAACCTATGCTGGAGAGGATGTGGAGTAAGGGGAACACTCATCCATTGCTAGTGGGAATGCAAACTTGTACAACCATTTTGGAAATCAGTGTGGCGGTTTCTCAGGAAACGGGGAGTCAACCTACCTCAGGATCCAGCAATTCCACTCTTGGGAATACACCCAAGAGATGCCCAATCATACTACAAAAGCATTTGTTCAACTATGTTCATAGCAGCATTATTTGTAATAGCCAGAACCTGGAAACAACCTAGATGCCCCTCAATGGAAGAATGGATAAAGAAAGTGTGGCACATCTACACATTAGAGTACTACTCAGCAGTAAAAAACAATGACATCTTGAATTTTGCATGCAAATGGAT
>PVIU01032626.1:0-13195 GCA_004026605.1 Ondatra zibethicus | reverse complement strand
TCTTCGACTGGACCTTGGGAGCTCAATCCATTGCTCTGGTGTGAATGTGGGTCTCTGTCTCTATCTCCATCCATCGGACGAAATTTCTATGGATGTGATCAAGATATTCATCAGTGTGACTATGGGACAATGATAGTTCCGGCACCCTCTCCTCTGCTGCCCAAGGACCTAGCTGGGGACATCCCTGTGGACATCTGGGTTCTCCTCTAGAGCCAAGTATTAAATTAATATAGTTTCTGTGGTTATTTTGGGAGTCTGGGTGGCTGGGAAATGAATAAGGGAGCAAGAAGCCTTACTATTATAAATAAAACTTCCTTTTTATTTAATCAGAATAGGGGAAGTGATGTAGTATTCTCTTTTGTATGCTGTGAATACCACTGGTGAATAAAGAAACTGATTTGAACCTATAGCAAAGCAGGGCAGAACACAAGTAGGCAGGAAAAACTAAACTGAATGCTGGGAGAAGGAAGGTGGAGTTTAGGGAGGGCCATGGAGCCACCAAAGGAGAGAGATGCATGCTGTCAATTGGAGTCTTGCCAGTAGGCCACGAGCCTCTTGGTAAAATATAAAAAATAGAAATGGATTAAATTAATATGTAAGAGTTAGGCAATAAGAAGCTAGAGCTAATGGGCCAAACAGTGATATAATTAATACAGTTTCTGTGTGTTTGTTTAGGGGCTGAGCAGCCAGGAACAAACAAGCAGCCTTATACTACAGTGGTATTGCAGGGTCTTGAGGAAAGTTGTTTTCTAATTTTCTGAGAAATCGTCATACAGATATCCAAAGGAGCTGTACCAGTTTGCATTCCCACCAGCAATGCAGGAGTGTTTCCTTTACCCAAATCCTCTCCAGCATAAGTTGTCATCAGTGTTGATCTTGGCCATTCTGACTGGTACAAGATGGAATTTCACAGTAGTTTTGATTTGCATTTCTCTGATATATAAGAATGTTGAGAATTTTCTTAACTGTCTTTCAGCCATTTTAGATTACTTTGTTGAAAGTTCTCTGTTTATATCTGTACCCAATATTTTTACTGGGTTATTTGTTCTTTGGATGACCAATTTCTTAAGTTCTTTGTATAATTTGGAGATCAGACCTCTGTCCAATGTGGGGTTTGTGAAGATCTTTTCCCATTCTATAGGCTGCCATTTTGTCTTGTTGACTGTGTCCTTTGCTTTACAGAAGCTTTTCAGTTTCAGGTGGTCCCATTTATTAAATGTTTCTCTCAGTGTCTGTGTTATTGTGGTTATATTTAGCAAGTAGTCTCCTGTGCCAATGTATTCAAGTGTATTTCCTACTTTCTCTTCTGTGAGGTGCAGTGTTGTTGTTGGCTTTATGTTGAGTTCTTTGATCCATTTTGACTTGAGTTTTGTGCATGGTGATAGATATGGGTCTATTTTCATTCTTTTACCTGTTGATATCCCGTTATAACCCAGCACCATTTGTTGAATATGCTTTCTTTTTTCCATTTTATATTATTTGCTTCTTTGTCAAAAATTAGGTGTTTGTAGGTATGTGAATTAATATCTGGGTCTCTGATTTGGTTCCATTGGTCCTCCTTCTGTTTTTATGCCAATATCAGGCTGTTTTCTGTACTGTAGCTCTGTAGTAGAGTTCAGTAGAGATGCCTCCAGAAGTTCCTTTATTGTACAAGATTGTTTTTGCTATCCTAGGTTTTTTGCTTTTCCATATGAAGTTGAGTACCATTCTTTTGAGGTCTATGAAGAATTTTGCTGGGATTGTGATTGGCATTGCATTGAATCTCTAGATTGCTTTTGGTAAGATTGCCATAAAATGGTCTTCTTAATACCATTTATTGGTATACTTTATTTTTATTTTCTTTGACATTGGGATGTATAACTGTCACCTTTTGCTTTAGATTTCTTACCAGTTTGGAACCCATCTTCTCCGAATGAAAATACAGGATTAAATCAATTTCTTCCCAGTTATCTAAATTTAACTTAAATTTTATTAATTAAAATGTTGAAAACAGTTTCTACACCATTGTGCTGTGGTTGCACTGACCAGCAGTTAGAATTTTCTTCAGGCTGGATATCTCTGGCACAGCATACTGATTGAGCATGAGCCAATTTCAAGCTTCTGAGTTATCAGAGGTAAGTGTTGAGAGTTCCATATATTTTGGGGATTATGGTTTCCTTCACTGTCAAATGGGAAAGATAACAAAAGAGATGAATGTGACTGTAAAATAAAACCCTTCTCATCTGATGATGTCCTTGTTTCTCCTAATGCCTCTTCAAAAAATATAGTCTAAAGTAATTTAAAGACTGAAGGGGAATGACCATGATCCAGAGGGTTCCTTCTAAAAGATGGTGACGAATTGAGAGTGCAAAGTCCTTTTCCCTCTTGCTACCTAGATTTTATGATTTTACATATGGTGCTTTTTGCACTAGTCGGAGGCACACAATGAATCATTGTTGCATAGTCATTAACATAATGCCCCTGTGTAGATTTATCAGCAGACTTTCTGTTTGATAAACTGTTGGCATGTAAATATTTCCTTGAAGAAATTCCAGTCCAGCTGCTTTTGTTTACAAGTCTATCAGTGGCTAAAACCATTTAATGCATTTGCCTGATTCTGAATTATAATTATATGTCTAATTGTGAATTAATTATAAAAGAGAAAGATAAAATTACATAATAAACATTTCTCTACTTCTGCATTTGTACCAGATTTTCCCATATTTGTGAATCATGAAATCTCACTTTCATATGCCACAGTCTTATATTTCTTTGTATTTTGAAATGTATTTGGAAATATTATTTGATTTGTAGGAGGAGTGCTGATTCCCATGTTTTACTTTCTTCTCTATAGCACTTAACCATTCCAAAACTTTAATTGAGATTAGATGTTGATACTCCAGTCACACTAGCATCTAAACTGGCCTGAGTATTGAATATTTGAAGCTTTCTAGGGTTTTTTCTCATAGGCAATCAACATGATTCTGCTTACTTGTCTTACTTTTTCCTTCATAAACTACAATGACTAAATATAAAAATTCATAAATTCATGTTAATGTTCAAAACAGTTTAACAGGTTTCTATTACAGATAATTGGTGAATTCATTAATAATGCAATTCCATAAATAGAAAAAGATCATCTATATGTGTACCAGTTTTTTCTTTTGGGTCACCAACTAGCTCCAGAATTATAACATAAAAACTTTTTATTAAGTATCTTTTGGCCATTCGAACATCCTCTGTTGAGAATTCTCTATTCAGATCCTTACCCCATTTTTTAATTGGGGTATTTAGAATTTTAATGTCTAGTTTCTTGAGTTCTTTGTATATTTTGGAGATCAGACCTTTGTCTGATGTGGGTCAGTGAAGAAAAAAAAAAGATAATAAATACCCATAATTCATCTTTTGGAAAAAAAAAACTTTTATTAGTTTTGAATGCTCAACCCATCTTAGGCCCATTTCTGGGTAGCTCTTTTAATTTAAATTAACATGTTTCACTTTATCAACATTTTGCCTTTGGTTTATTACCTTTTCTAACTTTCTTGCTGTCTTTATAGCTGTGTGTATGATGATTGCCTGGCTTCTTGCCCTGGAGGAGTCTCTCATTGTCTCCTTCTTCTCCTTCTTCTTTGTCTTAGTGAGCCTAGGTTTCTTCTTTTATTTATTCTCTCTGCCTGTCAATCCCACCTTTTTCTGCCTAGCTATTGGTCATTTGGCTTTTAATTAGACCAATCAGGTGCCTTAGGCAGGCAAGGTGAAACAAATGTAACACATCTTTACAACATTAAACAAGTACAGCATAACCAAAAATAACACACTTCTACACAGCTAAAGTAACATTCCTCAGCATAAGCAAATGTCATACATCTTTGCCCAGTTAAAATACTATTCTGCAAAATATACCATGAATCTGTTGAAGGGCATCTCATCATTCATTGTATCTCCAGAACTGAGTACATATTCTCACACTGAATGGCCAGGTGTGTATAACAGTCCCAAAGACTATTAAATCAGCTTTAAAAATCAAGATATAAAGTCCCTGGTCCAGACTTACAACCTTAATAATGTTGTGGAACCAGGGAGTTAAGCTAACGTGTACAGTAGATTTTCTCAGACAGAAGTGGAGAGAGCTTAAATCTGCTGTATTCTTGGGAGGCAGTCAACACTTTGGACACTTATTTCTTTTTTGGTGTAAGTTGTGTAACATCAAAGTGCTAATGCAGGCACCTTTTCACCTTCTCAGCACGCTCAAAGAACTCCTGTAGCTACAGCAACCATAGTAGCAAAGTCTAATGCAGGACAGGACTGTTTGGCACTTCCCCAAGAACCTTTAAAATGTCTTATTATTTAACTCTCAACCACTCTTTTGAGAGAGTGTTAAATTGTTCTATTTGAAGAAAACAAAATTCTGCCATTTTGTTGCTATTGTCTGAAAAACTAACACATTTGCATGGTCTTCTCAAAGCCCAAGCCAGTTCATCATAAGTTTCCAGACTCTGCTCTAAAATACTTATTGTCTCAGACATTTTCTCACTTGCTTCTATAATTTACTTACTCTGGCCTTTTACACTACATGCTCTTGCTCTGTCTTGGGAAGGGAACAAGGAAGTAGGATACACAGCCATACTATAAATTTGCATGCATATTTGTTTAGTCTTAGTAGTTTTCCTCAACTTACCCACCTCAAGTAAGAGTAAATGGCAGATATATGTGAGACGCATTTTATACATGCGTAAAATGTTTCTAAGAAAAATTAAAGAAGTATTAGGATTAGAATTAAGAATATTTTCTTTAAGGTGCTAATAAAAAGTAAAACCATTACAAGAAAGAGCATTATTGCTTCTCTTGTCAGCTTTGAAATGTAGGACCTAGATTTGAGAGAGAAATAAAGTCCTCAAGTCAGCATGTCCCCAAGTAACATGCATGAAACATACAATAATTGGCTCCCATTTGCAGGGACTGTGTCTGTTTGTCTAGTTGGTTTTTAAGAGAAGGTCTTGCTATGTGACTGTTCCTGGGCCATAACTCTATATAAACTAGGTACCCCTCAAATTTGGAGTAATCTGCCTGCCTCTGCCTCACCAGTGTGGGTATTAAAGACATTTGTTGTCAAGTTTGGGCTTATTTGAGACAGTCTGAAATTTTATCATCCGCTAATAAGTCCTACATAAATCCTTCCTTGAATGTTGCTTTCATAATTGTTTTAATTTTGATTTCTAAATTTTTATAGAATTAGAAAAAGATAATTTTAAAGAAAAAAAGAACTGAAACAGAGTTTGGAAAGTATAAAAGGCCAAATCTGGAATATACCCAAACGATATGTGTTTGCCGTTATTCACCATCATCCAGCCAAGAAATAGGAAGGTATAGGTAAACCAAGTGGACTCCCATTTTAAGGTGGCATTTTGTTCTTTCATCAAGGCCTGCTAAAGCCTACCCAAGAGATGTGGGATGCCCTTCTGCATATGTGTTGCTTTTATTGGTTAATAAATAAATCTGCTTTGGCAGGACAGAATATAGCAAGGCTGGAAAGGATATATAGAGTAGGCTTCCACTTAAGAGACACTATGTAGCTGCCAAAAAAGAAGGACAAGCCGGAACTTTACCAGTAGGCCACAGCTTTGTGGTGACAAACAGAATAATGGATATGGGTTAATTTAAGATGTAATTAGTTAATTAGAAGCCTGAGCAGATAGGCCAAGAAGTGTCGTAATTGATAGAGGTTCTGTGTGATTATTCATGTCTGGATGGCTGGGAAACAAACAAGAATTCTCTGTCTACACCTCAGTGTTAGACATTTACATTTTAAGTTGCTGTGAAGTTTCTCTGGTGGAGGGAAACCAAGGACATAACAGTCAAGGGCCCAGAGCATCGCACCATTTCACAAAGCCAGACGTTTGCGTAAATCATTTTTGACGGAATTTTCTGCTGTTTATACTACACATAGCTCATTTGGCCACACTATATTTAATGAACTTATGCCATAAGCAACTTTGCAAGTGATGATAACTAAGAAAAATAATGACAACCTAAATTAAGTAAACTTGACAAATGGGTGAATAAAAATCCTATAGGTTCTGTAAATGCAATCCCTCCATCACAAAAACTGAATGGCTAATGGCTATTCCTCTCTGCATTAGCCTACACTAAAAGGCTTACTTACTCAGGATAAAGGAATTACCTCCTTGAACATTATTGAGAGTTATGCAACAACCCATAGAGGATAATACTTTCCTGTGGAAGAAATTTAGAAGGTATAGGCCCACTATTTATTCGAGTTTGAATTGCTGATGGGTTTGACAGTTTTCTACAGGCACTTCATGTATATGTATCCAGGAGTAAAATATGAAACAAAGTTTGTAAAGTAATTTAGTCATCTCAAAATGCTGTGTATCCAATGATACAATTTTCATTTTTGTTAAATAATGAAACGTAGCAATAAGAAAATATTCTTTAAAATTAAAAATGCAAGTCAAGTTATCTATGGTATTTATGGATTAGAATAATAGCTAATATTCCTCTATTCTCTTTTCCAAACAGACTGTAAAAATTGCCCATTCTTTCTCCAAAATCACAAGGGAACAGATTGATAACAATACATACTTTTAAGACTAAGCTATTCACATTTTATCTTAAAAGTCTTCTTCAATAAAACTGATAATGACATAATTTTATGTTTTTTCCCTGCTTGTTTTGTTTTTGAAGAAGGATATCACTATGTAACATTTGTCTAGAGTATTATAGAGAACATAGTTCATATCATTAATTTGCTTAGAAGTTAGTGATTTTTAGAGTTACAATGTTTATTGTAAAAAATATATGCAATAGTTAACTTTGGCAAGCAAATTTCAACACTCCAAGTTAGTAATCATAAGAACACATGAAAATATTGAATATTAAACATGTAGATTTGATTTTAGACTAGTAACACTCATTCAAAAAGTAATGAAAATTATTAAAGCTGTCTATCTGGAAAAACCAAGTGTCCAGATGGATCTAAGTCCATCTGAACCCCAAAGCCAATGACTTTTTTTTCTATAAAGACTATAAATCAAGTGATTCATTATTGAATTAAAATTTACAAAGGGAAAATAAAATTTCAGTGAAAACCTTCAGGTGGAGAACAAAAGATGAGAATGTGAAGTAAGAATGCATGCAGTAGGTTTCCAGGGCAGACAAACAATATGTGGAACAGCTTTTAAATGTATGTCTTAAAACAGGCAGCATCCTATCAGTAATGAATGAAGACAAGACAACATCTGCTGGAAGCTTTATTCTTCCAGGAACAGACTGTCTGACAAATTCTTGACTTGCCTTATTAAATATTTCATCATGGAAAATGTAGAGGAATCAATATGGGGAACTGCATTTCAGAACTCCATTATGACAACTAAAGAAAATTGGGAGTGGAAACAAAATGATCTTTGGGAATAAATGACCCTGCCATTTTTTTTGAGTATATTGAAACCAAAGAAAGAAGTATAAGATTCACTAAATATGCACCCAGAACTTTATAAAAATGTTCAAAAAAGATAATTATATTTCTGTTGTTAAAACTATAAATGAGAATGGCTGCTAAAGAGAACTGTATCACATGAAATAAACTTCTGGTGTATCTATACCATAAGGGTTGTATCTGTGAGCTGTGTCAGTCTGTACTCCAGTAAATGATATTGCATGTATAAGAGTTTTCTAATAGAAATCAAATACGTATGGAGGACATGTGTGGTATACATCTGATGTAATATTATTACATTATACATATGTATTATACATACATAATTATACATGTATATTATGATATATATATATGATATACATTAAACTCATCCACATTAGTTCAGAAAGATACTTTACACATAGATGAAACATTATATATATGCATATAAGATCAGGTGTTAGCTCTTTGTCATACATTAATAGGTACACACAACTCTAAATACAGACACTTTTGGTATTTTTAGCCTAATTTGTAGCTATCTCTTCTTAGGTACATTTCACTGTATCCTTCAATACTCATTTTTCTCTCATCATTCTGCAAAGGGAAGATCAGGAAAACTGTTGTGCAAAGTCACAATGATTTGTGTTATATTTGATCATTTATCAGCTTATAAATTTAATAATTAATGAAAACAATTGTTTTCACAAGCATAACTTTCCCACAGCATGAATGCTATGCTATGTGCATGCTATAACTCATACATTTTACACCAATGCATGCAACACCACATGCATGGTAAACCATGTGTATTCTGAAGCTCATATACTTCAACATAATTCTAGCATGCATTATAACCAATACTCTTCTATGGTTTACAAACTATCTGTTTTATATTTCTATATTCTCTTTCAATTTCTCTAATTTAATTACACCCTGAAGCTACTAGCTATACTCCAGAAGAGAAAGCCTCCTCTCTCGAATCCTTCTGTTTTCCTAATGTACTTTTTGTATTTTTTATGCTCTTCTTTCTTCCTAATGAAACCTCCCATTTCCTTTCTATTTTTGAATAAAAGTAAAATGATAATATATTGAACTTACATTGCACTTTCATAATCAAGCACTTCTTATGTGGCCAAACAAGTTTGATATTTCTGCAACATATATTTATCATATTTAGCAGAGTCTGTGATCATGCCTTCCCTAGAATTGATGATTACCATTAACCACCACGAGATAAAAACATTGCCATTGTTTGTGGAGATAAGCCGGGTATGTTTCTCAGGTACTGTCTCCAGTATGCCTGTTGCCACACCTGTTTCCCATTTCTTTAGGTTTTCCAGTCCTGTTTCTTCTTAGAAATGTCAGTATTCTAGAAAACACCTGTGATATGAGGTCTCTGAAACCCCAAGATTTTGGTCATATGCAACTATTTGTTTTTAACCTGTTCTTAAAAGTACACTTCCACATGTCCTCATAGCTACTCCACACATGAAACTTTTTCACCTGAATTAATGATAGCTTTACTATAACTGAAAGTAATCAGAAAGAGAAAATTTGCAGTTATTAGAAAAACAATTCAAAGCTCCTACACAAGATTATGCAGACAATGTTGTTACAAATTCCTCAGATCATGGGATTGTTAATATATTTCCATTTGATACATATTTACCTATAGTTTTGGGATGTGGTGGTGATGAAAGACTGAGTTTTCTTGTATAGCCTTGACTGTCCTGGAACTCACTTTGTAGACCAGGCACATAATATGCATATTTCTAAACTTTCTTTAAAAACCATCTCTTCACTCTGAATAATGCTATTTATATATGTGGGGCATTTTCTCTGATTTAAATCACATTTGCAAAGACTTGGAGAAAGCAATTTTGTTCCCTTGACAGGTAAATTTTTGCTTGCCTATTTGTTTATTTTTACTTTGCTTCATTCCTTGACACATGGTTTCACTCTGTAGCCCAGGTAAATTCAGGTGAACCTTAAGTTCAAGCTTCTGAGTATGGAATTACCAGAAGGAAGCACCCATCACATCCAGTTTTTTGCATAATGCAGTTCTTAACCATGAACAAAGCAAGATTTAGAGTTATCTATTCACTGGTTGCTGCTTGCTTCAACTTGTCTTCTGTTCTATGTATTTAAGTTTTACATGTACATGATGTCTTACTCTGGAAATATAGAAACTGGCCACATGCCAATGAGTTAATTGATACGTGTTTTTGAAGAAAATGCTTTGGGGATTTTCGTTTCCTTAAAAGCTTGGGCAGAACCAGCAGAATATGTCTGCTGAAGCCATTTATGACTATTTATTTAAAAGAAGTGGCATTTTTCAATAAGCAGAGCAAGATGGTTTTGCGTATCAGAAGACTTGATTTAAATGACAAGTCTAAGCAATCCGTGTAGAGAAGTATAAATGAAGACCTTGGTGCCAACAGTGCTACAAATGCATGGAGAAACAGTATTGATATTGCCTTCTCATAAACGCTCCAGTCACTATTTTCTTTAACTCTTCCTAGTAGGTCCACTTCATGAAGAAATTTCTGTAAAATATGAACAACACAGTTTTTATGAAGCATTTCATTGATATTTTAGTAGAAAGAGTGGGAACACTCACTTCTCTCAAATGTCACCACCTCTCATTAATCTTTCAAAATTGAATTATAAAGCAGATCAGTGTAATGTATCAGCAGATAAAAATGCTTGTTCCCAAGTCTGAAAACCCGAGTTCATCTCCAGAGCCCACATGAGGGGAGTTAAGTGATTCTCACAAATTTCCTCTGACTTCACATTTGTGTATACATGAACATACGCATACACACACACACATACACACTTAACATTAAAACAAAGAATAGAAAAGAAATAATAGGGATTGAAATATTTAAAATACATTTAATTTAAACTAAAATAAAATGTTTAGTTTCATGACTCATTCATTTTGTATTTAATCACTGTTTGAGTTATAATACTGTTCATGCAAATGATAAATTTAATGGAGGGATGTTTTGATAAATTTTATCTTTCCAAGTACAATATCAGAAATGAAAGGTGGCCTCTAACCCTAAGTAAATATAGTGCAACTTTTGGCAGCCCAATACTAAAATGTATTTTTATTCATGAAGGACAGGGGACTGCTTGCTTTTTAGAAAGCAATGTGCCTCCCTCTGTATGTGAAGAAAATTTGTTATATCTATAATGGAAAGCAAATAACATGTCATTCTGTGTTTACATTCTTCATAGCCATTACCATAATTGAAGGTATTGAAATGATAGAAAATATCAGTGTGTAGAAGAATGGCAGAAAAAGGATGCAACATGAAGCAGAAGCTGGGCTTGCTGATTCACCAATATTTTCTGGTTCATGTGCCTAAG
This sequence comes from Ondatra zibethicus, assembly GCA_004026605.1. Taxonomy (NCBI): domain Eukaryota; kingdom Metazoa; phylum Chordata; class Mammalia; order Rodentia; family Cricetidae; genus Ondatra; species Ondatra zibethicus. The sequence continues at coordinate 2,397 of PVIU01032626.1, read as the reverse complement.
AATAGGGAGATTTTTCATATGTTTTTCTTTATTCCCTCTTGTATACAGCATAACTCTTGTAAGTGTATTATAAAATAAAGGAAAACAAAATAAATAACCACTGGGTCAAGATAGCTAATCAATTTTGCCAATTATACAAGACAAAAATAATAAAAAAAATGTAGGATGATTGCCAGAATTGACTAGTAATTTTAACAGTACCAATGACAGGGTGATGGGCAGGTTCACAGTGTAGCAATGTAATCAAGAGATCAGTGTTAGACTTATGTGTAAAGCAGATAAAGAGTGTTCAATTTTAGATGTTGCTTCATTATATCATTATGCTAGAAGATGACTTTATTAAATAGGCTTTTCCAAATAGAAATCTGACTGTGCTCTACTTAGCAATATCACAACTTTCTCGCAAAGCTTTCACTTTCAACAGTTCACTTTTGCAAGTGAGTCCAACTTCCTTTCACTTAAAAGTCTTGGGGGACTCAGTTTCCTGTCTCTTCTGAAAAGTTGCAGCCGTATGCATTGTCAGATCTATATTATTATATAATGAGTTAATAAAAACCTTACCAAACCCAGCAAGACTAGTATAGGGCAGATTTGTTTATTCACCAATGTTCTCCCTCTGCTATCAGGAACAGAAAGAAACTTTTTAAATCATTTGTTCAGGCTTCACAATTCACATTGAGTTTCCTCCTGATAGGGTAACCATCATTTTTATAACTCCTTATTACCAATTATACAATGTTTTTATGCCAAATGTTACAAGAAAATCATACACTTATAACAATAATTAATGACCTTAATAATTTTGGGGTCATTAAAACATCGTGTGCAAAATATTTATATCTAGCATAGCCAATATATCTATTTGATTTCAGTTGAAAAGTGCATAGTTTAATTCTTAGGAAGCAATCATATTTTTTCCTAGGTCCCATATAAATGAACTAATTCTTTCATCATAAGTAAACTCATTATATTTTTATTGCTGTTAACATTTATTGATTAGCAAATCACAAATGTTGGAGGTTTACCCATTTACTACTTACTCTTGAGCCTTGTTTGCGCCTCTCTCACTATGAAGTAGAAGAGATAGTCCAGTGCAAAGCAATTGCTACATAGTATAAATTCTCTCATAAGAGCAAATGTGGGAGCTGTGAGAGTCTTTAGCTGCATTTCAGTTGTTGTAATATTATATAGCCACAGTCTTATAATTTATCTTTTAATCACATTTCAAAAGCTTGGTGAGTATACAATCATAAAGAATTGAAGAAACATATCCAAGACAGTGGATTGTACTATATTTACTTGTCTCGTATCTTCTTCACTAAACTCACATCACATATAACAACTGTCTTCAGCTTTTGACTTTCGTTCTCCTGATTATTGGGAATATTATTCCCTAGTTCATTATCTTCTCAATCTCATGTACAGCATTTTTTGGAGACTGAGGGTTCACAAGGTGACTATAAATATGTTGTTTACATAAAAACCTAAATCTATGAGTGTACATTTTGTATTATACATCTGAAACACATTATTTTAAATGTACGTTGCTGTACTAAGGAGAGAGCAGGCCTGCTTTTCGTTCTGGCCATCCAGCTCCCGGTGCCTGGCTAGCTTAACCCCCGAAATAACCACACTGAAATTGTATTAATTAAATTATTGCCTGGCCCATTATATCTAGCCTCTTCTTGGCCAACTCTCACATCTTGATCTAACCCATTTCTGTTAATCCGTGTTTATCATGAGGTCATGGCTTACCAGGAAAGATTCAGCATGTCTGACTCTGGTGACTCCATGGCAGCTCTCTCTGCCTGCCTCCTTCCTCCCAGCATTCAGTTCTCTTTTCCCCACCTATCTAAGTTTTGCCCTATCAAAAGGCCAAAGCAGTTTCTTTATTTAACCAATGAAAGCAACACAAATACAGAAGAACCTCCTACACTACATTGCATAAGATTTTTTTCAACAAAGTTCAGATTAATTTTTGCCATTAAAATAAAAAAAATGCTTACTAGCATACACCCAAATTTTAACATTGTTTTAAAAGAAAATTTCACAGGATGGTCCATGATATACATTCACCAAGGTAGTTCAAACTATGGGTTTATTTACTTAAAGGATAATTCCTATAATGAGCTTCTATGACTGTAACTCAACTTAAGATTCACTTGCCTTTAGTTCTTCAGTCAAACCATGAGTTGATCCATTCCATGACTTAAAAAGAATGATACCCAATGATATTTTCAGGGATTAAAATCACTTTAAGACCTTAAACTGTATACAAAAAATTTACAATGTTTAGCAAATATCTTAGTCAGTGTACTAGTCAGGCTGCTCTAGAGCACCAGGCCTCTATATGTGTGTATATTTATATACACATACAAATATTGCTTATTAGAATGT
>PVIU01032625.1:0-13336 GCA_004026605.1 Ondatra zibethicus | reverse complement strand
AAAAAAAGTAGACTGAGAGTTATTATAAGTAGGCACTGTGAAGGCAAATTTTTCTCTATCCTTTTCTTGTAAAGGTATAGTGAAGAAGCAATCCTTTAAATCAATAATATAGGAGGCCATCCTTTGGGTAACAGAGAAGGCAAAGAAATTCCAGACTGTAGAGGGCCCATAGGATTACCTTGTTGACAGCTCTTAGATCTTTCACCATTCTCCATTTTCCAGATTTCTTTTTCACAGCAAACACAGGAAAATTCCAAGGGCTAGTTGACTCTTCAATATGTCAAGCATCTAATTGCTCCTGTACCAACTGCTCTAAAGCCTGCAATTTATCTTTAGCTAGAGGCCATTGCTTAACTCATATTGGCTTCTCAGCCATTTTAAAGATAGAGCTGTTGGTACCTCTAAAGAGTTGTTAGTAGTTTCTGGGTCTGTTAATCCTATGTTCAGAGCTTTAATTAATCTATGCAAAATGTCAGTATATGGTTCTCTCTGTCCCTGCCTAACCCTGGTGTATGACTCTACCTTTTCCATCGGTTCCTGTATCCTATCCCAGGCATTCAAGGCTGCTTTGTGGCATAGGGACAATACTTCTTCATCATAAAGAGCTTGGACCTGTGGATCAGCATAAGCTCCTATGCCAAGAATTTGATCCTGGGAAACCGCCACACCTTTTGCCATTCCTTGCTGTTCCATATGTTTGGATTCTTCTCTGAAATAAACTCCAAACTTCAAGGAAGGTCCATCTTCTAACACCACTAATGCTAACTGGGAGAAATCAGGAGTCATAGCCCTGACATTAGAAGCCCAAGTCCTTATCATTTCCTTAACAAATGTAGAGTGCAAGCCATAAGTAACAAGAGCGTGCTAAATTTCCTTCAGATCATTCTGTTCTATCAGCGTCCATCTACCTTTTTGGCTCCCTTTGAGCCTTTAGAAATTGACTCTTTGTCAGAATAAATTACAGGGTATGTCACTAAAACCCTGGGTAAACCAGTTCTGACAGCCAGAGGTGGCATTGTATCCTGCCCTTGTGTCTTCTCACCCGGTTCATCAGTTCCAATAATTTCCTCAATCATTTCAAATCTCTTAATCATAATCTCTCGTAAAGCCTGAATCTCTTGACCTGCAAATGTTTCTAGTGATTTCCCTACAGTATTAATTTTCTGGTCCCCAATCTGCACCTGTGATTCCAAGGTCTTAGTGTTTCCTTTCAAAGATAACATCTCCTCCTTGACTGCCCCCTGGATATCGTGTAAGTTGCCATCCTGGAGGTATATTCTATCTGTTACCCTATCAAAACTCTTGGATAACTTCTGAAAGCCAAATTCAACAGCCTGGACCCTCTCAGGTAAGTTCCTAGTACCCTTTGATATGGAGTCAATTTTGCCTATCATGGTATTAATCCTATCAATTAATTCCATATATTTCCATAATGCTATAATATGAAGAAGAAAACAGAAACCTAATAACCAGGAAATTGAGGTAACTCCACATGCACATATGCCTCTTGTGATTTCAGCAAAACTGTGGCTAAATTCCTATTAAAAACGAAACCTGCCATTTTACCTGTTAACCAGAAGATGGCGATGTTTCCAAGTCACAACCAGAATTAATGAAACGGAGTCAGGATAGATCCTGTGGTACTCAGGAGGTTCGATGTACACAGAGGAAAATAACCCAGAGTCCAGGCACAAAAAACAAAAATCCGGGAGCTTCCAGCAGCTGATAAACAGCATGGCTCACCCTGGAGACCCATCCTGCTCTGACCTGATGCAGTGGGTTGTGACACACCCACTGCAAGAACAGCCTACTGTGCACCCAGCGTCCCTATGCTGCTTCCACTGGGACAAAGGATCATGGTGCAAACACAAATGCTGTGGCGGGGATTTCAAACAGCGCTTCTGCCGGAGGTGGCAATGGCTTGTGCTCTGACTCACACTGCCCAAGCGCTGCACTTCCAATGGGGGATTTAAAAACTGCTCAGAAAAGATCAAGCCAGGCGGGCAGAGACTGTCTGGGCCCATGGATCCCAGGAGGCATGGAGTTTTTAACTGCTGACTCGATGTACAGGCCGCAGCTGGGGTAGAGCTCATGCCAAGCTGAGCCAGCAGCAGGCAGCCAAGCCAGGGGATGTGGGGCAGTGGGGGCGTGGTTCTAAAACCAAATGTTTGGTGCCAGATAATGCATGAAACAATCCCACACCAGTTTGGAATTATTATTAAAAGTGTTATTTATTTGAGGGGAAAAACTTACAGAACGCCATCCTAGACAACAGCCCTATACATGACTAGGAAAGGAGTCTAGTCACTGGAACCAGAGTCAGAAGCAAGAGAGTGAGAGGAGGGCTACCGCTGCTTTTTAACTAGAAAGAGACCACGCCTCAGTGGGCTAGTATCTCAAAGGCTATTGGCTGAAGGAGCAGAAGGAGATCCACAGCAGATGCCTGGATGGGCATCCAAAGTTCTGCTACAATTTTGGGGCATTTGTCTTCAGCCTAAAGACCTAGAATATTCAACACATTTTTATATGAAGCAAAATTTTTGAAGGACTGTTCCACCTTCTCTTGACAAGATTTGGAGTCACTCTGTTTTTATTCCTGCCTGTTCAACTAGAACAGCATACTGTCAGCAGTCAAGGCAAGGTCATTTTCTTACCCAGGGACCTACTATTGCTGCAAGAAAAGTAACTCCATTTGGAGTTTCTTAGATGTCTATCGTCTTCTCTAAAGTAATTGATGATGCCAGGAGCAGACTTGTCTCATTGTCATTAAAAAAGAACCTATATTAATAAAACATCTTATATGTCATATTCTGTAGATCTCTGTACTGTTTGAAGACAACCTGTCTGTTAAAATGTGTCTCTTTGACCTTAAAAACATACCTAATATGACTCTACAAGTTCAATTGTAATAGATGATTAACTGCTAACCTGCAATTTCTTATTATCTTAAATAGTTAGAATAATAACTTTCAGCAGGTATAAACTTGCATTGCAATGTTAGATGGGCTGTATAAATACAATACCTTGAACACGATTAGAAATACATGTACAGTATATTTTAACAAACTTAATGTCTAATTTGTATGAATATACAAAATTTGTATACAGTATACAAAAGTTCAATACAATGCAAAATATTTAAAAGTATTAGTTGGTTTTAAAAGTAGATTCAATATTCTACTTTTTATCTTTTCTCTATCCACCCTTTTTTCATAGTAGATTCAATAATCTACCCTTTTAACCCATCAAAGCATGGCATTAAAATTCTTCAGGAGCTATGGGTAGTCAAAGAATTCATGACTAAGACAATAGAAGTAATAGGGAAGACAGAAAAATAGGTGTCAAAGACTACAGGAAAATTGGTGTGATGAAACACACTGGTAAACTTAGCCTAACTGTGAAGAAATGGATGTAGGAGGATAACTAATCCAAAACAAAACTGAGAGATAAATAAGACACTGTTTAAAACAAAACCTTTAGAAATTACAGGCAAGGCATGAGGTATTCCAGGGTGGAGAATGGAGCAAAACCTCAGTCCTTTGGAGCAAATGCCCAACAATTACAGAACAGCTATATAGGGAAGATAAAAAGATAATTGTATAAGCATGTAAAAAGTTTTAGGGGAAGTTGATAAGAATAGAAGAATGAGCATACCATCATTGCAGACACAGAAACATCCTCCTAACATGGATCCTTCTATAAATCAAAAAAAGAGAAAGGAGACAAAGAGAAATGCAATACACTCCAGGGTCCAGGAGTGGGGCAGTGTGGAAAGGATGCTACTGCTAAAAATGCAAGGTTTATAAAGTAACAGAACTTGCGTCCACTAGGAAAGAGCAACATATAACACCATAATGGACAACCCTGACTCTGAATCTTCTGCTCTGCACGAGAAACACTTGTGGTTCCACTTGAAGAGCAAGCTGTTCCTAGGATGGCCAGACTTGCCCAGACAAGATGACAGTGGTGCCAGGAAGAGTTCCCACACAGTTCATCTTTAGAGCAACATGATAAAGCATTTCCTCAGAAAGGAGGAAGAATATACAGTTTGGAGAATGGAGGGAATAAGGGGAACTGAAAAGAAGTGGAGAGAGCTAAATATGATCAAACTACATTGTATTAAACTTTCAAAGAACTACCAAATAAACTTAAAGACTCCTAATGACTTGTTGCTCTATCCAAGTACATGTATTAAACTTTCAAAGAACTACCAAATGAATATAAAGACTCCTGATGAGTTGTTGCTATATCCATAGATCATAGCATATTTCAACCTCCATCAGAGAAGCTTCTCCTTGTGGTAAATGACAATGAATCTAGGAACACTCAGCTGCCCATATGTACAGAACAAAAGATTGTGGCATTCTCAGCTCTAAAATGAGCACTCATAACATACCCCTCTCCACAAACCTCAGGGATTTTCATGGAAGAGGACTAGGAAAGACTGTGGGAGATGGAAAAAGTGGGTAACAACAAGAAAACTGTTTTTTGCTAAAACACAGCAGTTGCACATGGGTACTCATAGCAATCGTAATAAAATGCACAAAACCTGAACATGCTCAAGCTAGACAAAACCCCAACATAGAGGAAGGCAGACACAAAACCCTACCTCTAACTTTGAAGCTACAGGCTTTGATAGCTGTGAGAAAGGAATCAGTGGAGTCAGTGGGTCAACCACACACTAGGGCAGGCCCCATCTAAGAATAGTGTAGCAACAAAAAGTGGAGTCCATGTGGATGAAGTAAAATGAAGACAACTCAAAATTTGAGTTGAAAGTAGAGGAAAGTGGAGATGACAGTTATGGGAGCAGTTGGAAGACTGAGATATGATCAAAATACATTGCATGAAATTTTCAAAGAATTAATAAAATGGTCTTAAAACAAAAGAATCAAAGAAAAGAGAGAACAAAAACCCTATGTATCACCAGAGCAAATTCTTATCTCTCCTTATGAGGTAAGGAAATGTAGGATTAGAGATCTTAGCCACCTTGAACAAACAAAACAAGCTGAGGCTATTGGCACACCAGATGATACAAGGATCACTTCCACCAGAAGCTTTAAGGACACCCTTCACATGCTCATTATTTGAACCCAGATGAACTACAATTGAATGCAATGTGTTAAGTTTACCTAAGGAAACAATTCTGGAAACAGTTCAAGGAGTAAGAATTCTATCATCAAGGACATCTTTTTCTCCCAGTAATACCCAAGCCATTTTCAATGCTATAAAGACATTGGCAGATTTTCCAAAACCAAATATTCTCACAATAACTGGATGAAAAACAAGCTCAATAGTAACTAAGCCTGTGTTACTGGTTATGATTAATAATCTCCTGACCAAAATTCTAGCAATATTGTTTCTGGGTGGACAAGGAGTCCTATTTCCTTTTTTCATTTACCTTTCAGAGTTTAGTGTTTATTGGCACCATTTCTGCATCCTTTTTGCTCTCTCTGAACTCTCCCATATACTTCTACTTGCTCTCTTTCAAATTCATGACATGGTCTTTTTTTATAATTTTTGTTACACACGCTCACAAATAAATCTTTCAGTCTGAATAATTTTCTACTGACTTTTACTTTCTGTGGACCATGATAACAAGGAATGCAACATTAACTAAGACAAACCATTAGTTCAATGCTAGTTTCATAGGAAAAAAAAAACTACTATCACACAACAACTCGAACCATGCATTGTATGACCTCACCACCGGCCCCAGACTTCAACTGCTGGTCCTGGTGGTAAGCTGAATTCTCATTTACTAGCATGCAAATAAAAGCATACTCTTTTTCACTGTTTTGCAAGCATTTTCCTTTGTCTAGCCTCTTTGAAATTTGAGTTCATGAAGTATGAATATCATTCAGCAAACCTTTATAAGTTTTAACGTTACCAAGTTTTGTTTTGTTTTGTTTGTTTGTTTTTAAAAAAAAGAATGAATTATGAATACAGGGATGGGTAAGCTTTAGTCCTCAAGTGATATCATGAATGGTCCTTCAACATCAGGATTTTGTTTCAGCAGATAAATTGCATTTATGTAGAAGAGGTTTTTCTTTCTAAGATGTCTCATTGTCTATAGGATCTCCTTGTGAAATACCTCTTCTCTACAATTATCTGCTGGTAATTAATGTCATATAGCCTCATTATATTCAGTCAAAAAGTACACACACACACACACACAAGCACACACACACTCACACTCACACCAACCCAAGGCTGAGAACAAGACACCATTCAAAAAATCATTGCTGTGATCACTGAACTAGAATTCAACTGTCTAGATATAGCAGTATATCTAGTGTGCTGATGAAGTAAAAGCTCCTGACAGACAGGAATCCTGATGGAAGTGTTCTCTGTAAGTTATTTGAAGTGGTGCTTAAAAAGTCTTCTGAGTGCTGTGTTCCGTGGTTTACCAGTGCCATGGTAGCATAGTAGAAGGAAAGTGGACAGGCTACCATCTTGATACTGAAAACATGAGATTTCTCTGAAATTTGTTTTTTAGTAAAAATTGTTCTGTGTACTTCCATTTTTATCTCCCTGTGGATTGTATTGTGTTTGAAATGTTACCATTATGCAATTTACATTTTATCTTTTATTGATATTTATTTATTTTCACCAAGAAATCCATACTTTGACTCTTTTATGGTTTTTCTTTATTGAACTTCAACTTTGACTGTTAGCATTTCATATTCATAGGTTCCATCTCTAAAATTCATTCAACTGCAGAAACTTTACAAAGCAGAGTATTTCTCTCAGCACTGAATATATACGTACTTTTGTTTCTTATTGTTTCCAAAGCAACAGAATAACAAACAACTACTCACTGCACAATTTTCCTGTTTCCCAATTCAGTCCTTTAATCTCTTTTCAAAAATGAAATTTATTTATACAATATTCAAAAATTGGTTGAAATTTTCAAATGTCAATGAACCACGTATATGTACTATAACATCCTCCTCTGAGTATCTACCTATTACACATGTTCACATTTTATAACATGTCCATCCTCATCAAATTGTCTCTGAAATACATACAGAAAATAAACTCAACATTTTTCCAATAAGTAGGTAAATGAATAAGCAATGTTAGAAGAGGAAAATGATGAGAAAAACCTAGTAATATGAAGGGGTTCCTTCTACAGATTCACAGAAGTCTTACAACAGATTTAACATCATTGGACACATGCCACATGAATACATACACCCATATATTTTACATATTAATATAAATCATTTTAAAATGTCAAAGTGATTAATTATATGCAGAAAAATTATATTTTGCTAATGTTATGTGTTCATATATTTATTTAGTCCATATTTATATTTATCCTTATAAAACAATATATATATTCCCATATTTTCTGCCAAGGCAGTAATAGTTAGAGAAGTACCTAAACTATACAAAATTTTGCAAAATTCACAATGCTACAAGTGAAGTATAGAAGGCTGAAATTTATACAAAATAATTTATTAAGAACTAATGTGTAGTAGGAGGAGCAGGCCACATTCCCTGTGCCCAGCTAGCTTAACCACCAAAATAACCACACAGAAATTGTATTAATTAAATTACTGCCTGGCCCATTATATCTAGCCTCTTCTTGACCAACTCTCAAATTTTGATCTACCCATTTCTATTAATCTGTGTTCACTACAAGGTCATGGCTTACCAGGAAAGATCCTAACCAGCGTCAGTCTCAGACAGGAGTTTCATGGCATCTGCCACACTGCCTTCTTCCTCCCAGAATTCAGTTCTCTTTTCCACGCCTACCTAAGCTCTTCCTTGTCAAAAGGCCAAGGCAGTTTCTTTATTCAACCAATGAAAGCAACACAAAATACAGAAGGACCTCCTACACCACTAATGTTCCTCTAAAATACAAAAGATGATACACATTTTAGGAAACTGAGGGCTCGAGAGCGCTGAGCCTGCACCTCAGCCACCACACCATGGAAATAAATGCCTGTCTAAGCTTAGTGTTTCCCAGAATCAAGACGTACACATGGCCAGAAGGGAAAGCAACTCTAACAGTCCAGGAAAGCAGAGAAACTGAATTTTTCTGCTTATATTTAGCATTACAAAACTGCAAAAGATGTGACAGAAAAAAAATGCTGTACAGTAACAGGAAGCTGACCACCATTTGCAAGGCCTTTATGTGGGCTGCTTTGCTGACATCTCTGGAGCCTTTGGCATTGTACCACATGCTCTTCAGATGTCGCCATAGGGAGAAGATGAGCAGGAGAAACACGGTCAGGGTCACAGTGAAGGGGATGAGTGTGAACATAGTGTTCGTGAGTAAAACAAGCCTAACAACTTGAGAATAATTACTTGAGATAACTCTGAAGAATATATTTGCTTCAATTCTATAAATTATGACATCAATGTGTGTGTCTATGACTAAAATATTTAAAAACAAGAAGGGAAAAGATACCAACAGTGTCCCTGAAACAATTTTTTTTACTCTCCATTTTAGATGAAGAAAAATAGAGTTTGAAAAATTGGCTATCTTGAGAAAATAGAAGATGCTGAGACATGTAGCAAGCCAGATACTGAAATGATTGGATACCGTAAAAAAAATAGAAGTTTGTCTCACAATTCTTCTAGTTATTATTATGCCTGGATACCATTTATATACAAGTAAATGTGCAATTAGTGAAAAGAGAAAAGTAATTCTGGAAATTGCCAGAGTAGTCAAGATGTGATCTATGAAAGATATCTTTCTCCTCTTTACCCAGTCCATAATGTTCACTAGCACTGTGAATGCATTGCCTAAAGTTCCCATTAGAAATTCCACACTTAAAGTAGTTAATAATATGTAATATAGGACACCATTCATTGTTTCCAAGGTGATGTTCCAAATTACACTATAGTGATAAATATTTGTGAATACAGTCTTCTGATGTATTTCTAGCTGATTCTTGAGAATTCATAACAAACAAATTTAATTAACTTGTATGTACAATGTCAAGTAAACATCAGGATTTTCTAATGAAGTGGTTTATACTTTTCTTCAAAAAATCTTACACTTTGCAAGAAAATGCAGCTGAGCTCCATCCAGATGCTTCATACATTACACAGAAGGTATTGGAGTCCTCCATAGTTGATGCTAAAGAAAGCAGAATTCTCATGTACTTTCATCAAAACAAATAAATTTATTTGCATTGCTTTGACTGTTTGCATATTAAACTGTAACCATTTAATTTCTGACAAGGAAAAAATATAAAATTCTGACTCACATAAAAGGCAAAGTATCTTAACTTCTATGTAACATAAGGATTTCATTAAATATTTCAAAATGAAGGCAGTTAAGTACCTCTACATATTTTCCAAAGTTCTTTCTACAAGCAAACAATTACCTAATAATCTTACATAGTTAGTTATTCTTCAAATACCTGGGACTGAGAAGATTAATAATTTTACTTTTTATAAGGTCATATATGCATGCATACACATGCATAAACTAATAGAAATAGTTCATAAATATACAGTTTTTATATCATAATACCTTTTATTTCTGATTTAAATAACTCAGGTTTATCATTTTCTTAAAATTCATTGTGCATTTCACTTACAATTAGTGTTATGGTAGTTGTTAGGAGATGGTATAAAATTGCTTTCATTTTTAATTGATGCAATAGTAATGTAAATATTCTAAAGAGTTGTGACTATCTTATTCACATGTAAACAAATATGGATAATTCCTCTTCTGTTACAAAGCAGACAATAAGTTTACATGAATTCATTTGCATAACAAGAATCCTCTTCACTATCCATGTCTCCTACCTTCGTTAATGCATCTGATTCCTTCACCAGTATGAGCACTAGGCACTATTCATTTCCCTCCGGTTTGCACTGACATTTGCTCCTGTAAGGTCACTGTAGGCATCGAGGCATATAAAGGACAATACATAAACCAGGCAAGCCAGGGAATGGAACTATGGGTCAGAATGTTCTTCAAGACCTAATAAATAGTCAAAGAAGCAATAACACAAAAGAGAAGCATCAAAATAAGACAGCATAAAAACATATGTCAAAAATTTTAGTGAACTTGGTCTAGTGGTGTACACTAGTACGTGTGGCTCAGCACTGAAGGAAACTGGGCTAGTTGGTAAGACCCTGTATAAACAGAACACTAACAAAAATGTTTAGATTGAAGGAAAAGCAAAGGTTATTGTATGTGAAAGATTGATTATAACTGGAAATTGGAGCAATAGTGAGCAAAGATAATGACAAAATTTCTAGAACAAAAACATTAACATACCTGAACACAGAAAGGTCCTCATGTGGTGACTCTTTCCCCATGACAAAAAGACAGAAGAAGACAAAGAGAAATGCAAAACATCAAGGGTGGGGCGGTGTGGAGAAAATGCTAGTACAAGAGCTTCAAGGCCTTCAGGAAAAGTGACAAAGCTTGTTTTCATGGGAGGCAGTAAAGCCAGCCCAGGAGTTTCCCTGAGCCCCTCTTCTCCACCTTCCACTCTAGACAGGAAACATTTGAGAAAATATTCTACTGGAATAGCTGTAGCTGCTGAACTCTGTAGGCCAAGTTGCTTTTTTCAGATTCGAAACTGCAACTGTATTAATAGTGGCAAGATTGCCATGAAAGTCTCTGACACAGTTGAAGGAAAAGAACCCAAGCTCCTACTCAATTGATGCAAGGCACTCCCTCAAGAGAGGAGTAACCCATATTCAAGAGACAAAGCAGCAAACACAGAGTTACAGAACAAGCATAGTCTATCCCCAGCGCAGGTCACTTAGCAAAGGTGTAGTCACATGTCTATAAATTCACTGTTAAGATTGGCATAGTCCATGAATATTTTGATCATGAATCTGTGTGAGACCTCAGATATCTTGTTTTCTATTTTCTTGGTGAATATTTTGTGTCAAAAGGATATCCTTGCATTTTGAACTATAATGGAACATTATGAGAATTAGGTCTAATTTTGAAAATGGCTGTTCAGGAACTGGATAGTGTCAGGGAAAATATCCATTGAAGTATAGATTTTGTTGCTTCACTTCTATAATCATACAATATGCACACTTAAAAAGTTTTTAGAAGTGTTAGGAGAAAAAAACATACAAAAGTAACAATTGAGAAAGGATGTTGGTAGACCTTCATTGTAGTTCAGTGGAAGAATATTTTTCAGTCATGTATAAGACCCTTGGTTTAATCAACAACCATAAAAATAAAAAAATAAGGAAATGATTCTTCTTTCTAACTAGATTTTATAATGTTAAGTGGCATTTTGTAAATAAAGTAAGTGTTAGGAAATGTAATGATAGTAACATTATCCACAGTTGAAAAGTATATGAGATTTTATTAAAATCTTTTACATGGTTTTCAAAAACTACCATATTTTCACAAATACCATCTACTTTGGTGTTCCTGCATGCTGCAGTTAATACTTCTGGCATTTTAATAATCTACTAACATTTCACTGAAAATTGTATAATAGGTAGGCTTTGTTCTGAGAAATGCTTCTGTTTGTATAAGTTTTCAACCTCAAAGTGAACCAAATGAAAACAAAAACAAAAAATTCATGCTACACAGAGATTTCATAATGTGTTTATTTGCTGTCATCTTGGCAGCCTTCACATAATTCACTCACTTCTTCATCCATTTATTAATTCTATAAAATATTTTGACAACTATTTTGTTTTTATTTTTAGGTGCTAAGAATAAACACAACTGGCATGATTTCTCCTCTCAGAATGCTTTTTCTGTATTTGAGGAGACTGGTGATGAACATGATTAATTCTGTAACTGAAATGATCTGCCTTCACTTTTACATAACGATGATAAGATTTCATAGCACCTCAATTTTTTGTTTGTTTGTTTTGTTTTTCGAGACAGGGTTTCTCTGTAGCTTTGGAGCCTGTCCTGGAACTAGCTCTGGTAGACCAGGTTGGCCTCGAACTCACAGAGATCTGCCTACCTCTGCCTCCCAAGTGCTGGGATTAAAGGTGTGCACCACCACCACCGGGCTCTTAGCACCTCAATTTAAAGAGACAGGAGCTCACCGTTTGCAGGCCCTTCATGTGGACTGTGATGCTTGGATATTGTTGTCCTTTGTGTGGAGCCACATCTTCCTGGGCTTCTTGTACAGGAAGTAGATTAATCCCAGAACACAGAGCAGGGAGACAGTGCAGAGTTTTAAGTGTCCACAGTAAGAACAGTCCCATATGAGTGTGAAGTGTCCACAGTGAAGGCAGTCCCATTTGATTGTGAACTGAGTATGAAGTGTCCACGCTGAGGATAGTCACATATGAAAAGCAGTTGTGTCCTTCATCTTGGTCTTTCCAGTCAAATTGCTTTCATACTCATTCACCAGAATAGTCTCTTCTATGTTCACAACCATAAAAGTCACAATCAAAAGTTATGCACAGAGATGTATGTATAGTATTTACACACTCATGTGCAATAGTATATACACTCCCACAACACAAAGACCGTAGAGGATGTCAGGTGTCTCTCACTCTGTCCCATTTCCTTGAGCTAGGATATCTCACTGAGCCTGGAGCAGAACTGGTGGCCAGCAAGCCTCTGTGGTCCTCCAGTCTCCACTTCCCATCCCCCACAGCACTGGTGTTACAGACACACACCATCATGTCCTGTTCCTTATGAGTTCTGTGGATTTGAACTTAGATCCCCATGGTTGTGAAGATTCTCTTACCAGATAAGTCATCTTCCCTGCCTCCCCTTCAGTAAATCTACTTTATTTGTGCCCTTGAATTGTGGATGTAGTCAGTCATTCTTTACAATTCCATGACCAATGTCAAGCAAACAGCACCACAGTGTGTTAGTAGATCAACTCAATCCTATCTTTCGACAAACAGTACATTCCCATAACTGCTCAAATTAACTCTTGTTCGCATACTCTTTTGTCCCTCCTATAGATAATGGACTTCATGGTTGATTTGGGATTAAAACTGTATTCTTGTTTGCTAGCATGCAAATAATGGCATAGTCCATTTCAACATTTGTAAACACTTTTATTTAACTTCTCCATTATTTGTGTTAAACAATTTTGGTTTTCTGTTACTAAAATATTATATTCAAGAAGCATATTATTCTGAGTGTTTTCTTGGGAACCCAGGAAACTAATACTCCTTCAAGAGCTAGTAACTATGTGTAACTTTGTTTAAAACCGTGCACTTGTGAACTAATACAGAGGCGCACACACACATGCCTCATAGGAGAACTATTGTTCTATCGTCTCAAATGTGTTTCTCTTGTAGATAATTAAAATTTAAAGCACCTTTCATGCCCTTCAGACTTTTCAGTTTTTAATTAATGTTTGTCAAATATATTCCTCATATTTAGAGCTTTGGTGAAGCTACTGGTTTG
>PVIU01032623.1:0-13341 GCA_004026605.1 Ondatra zibethicus | reverse complement strand
GGGGTGGGGGGAAGGGGAAAGGGAGAGAAAGAAGGGAGAAGGGAAGGATTGGGGAGAGCTTGGGGAATTGGGATGGTTGAGATGGAGGAAGGGCAGATATAGGAGCAGGGAAGAAGATATCTTAATTAAGGGAGCCATTTTAGGGTTGGCAAGAGACCTGGCTCTAGAGGGGATCCCAGGTGTCCATGGGGATGTCCCCAGCTAGGTCCTTGGGCAGTAGAGGAGATGGTGTCTGAACTGGCCTTGTCCCATAGTCACATTGATGAATATCTCGAATACCACCATAGAACCTTCGTCCAGCGATGGACGGAGATAGAGACAGAGACCTACATCAGAGCACTGGACTGAGCTCCCAAGGTCCAGTTGAAGAGCAGAAGGAGGGAGAAGATGAGCAAGGAAGTCAGGACCGCGAGCGGTTGGTCCACCCACTGAGACAGTATGCCTGATCTAATGGGAGCTCACCAAATCCAGCTGGACTGGGACTGAACGAGCATGTGATCAAACCCGACTCTCTGAATGTGGCTGACAATGGGGGCTGACTGAGAAGGCATTGATAATGGCACTGGGACTTGTTTTTACTGCATATACTGGCTTTTGGGATCCTAGTCTGTTTGGATGCACACCTTCCTATGTCTTTGAGTTTGATTGGAAATAACTATAGAATATGAGGGGAAGTCACAAGGTTGGAAAAAGGGAGGCACAGGAAGTAGAAGAAAGGAACATCCAGTTGAAGTTTTGTTTTTAGACAGAGTAGAGAGCCTCTTTCTGAGATGATGGCAGGGGAGAAAGGTCAATTGGCTGCTTTCTCTATCTCTCTGAGCTAGTAAGTTTCTACCCCAGCATCTAGCTCCCAAGTCTTTATTAGTAAAAGGATAGAGACTTAGTTAAAACATTTGTCTCCATACATGGGGAGGGGCTGAAGCAGCAGCAGGACAGCAGTGTACAAAGGCTCCCACTGGCCCATGGTCTTAGCAGCAAAGTGGAGGCAGCAGCTGTGCAAGTGCAGCCATCAGATGAGGCAGTGATAGGATCTGGTGCAGCTGCTGAGAAGCAGATATAACAACATACTCCTGCAGTAGACGGGAACAAATACAGAGACCAACACCAGACATTACACCCACATGAGGGAGAGAGAGAGAGAGAGAGAGAGAGAGAGAGAGAGAGAGAGAGAGAGAATTTAATTAAAAACATTAATCTAAATGGCATATCTCTGTCAAATCCCCCCACCTCAGAGCCCAGGGAACCACAAGGAAGAGGAGGTAGTTAAGAGTGTAAGAAACAGAAAGGACAGATGATACCAGGACAAAGACCTCTAAATCAAATGAGCTAAGCGCCTATTAACTCACAGAGACTTAATTAATTATCAGAGGACCTGTACAGGCAGGTCTGAACCAGGTCCTCAGCATACATATTATAGCTTTCAGTGTAGTATTTTTATGGGATTCCTGAGTGTGTAAATGAGTAGGTTCCTGTTTTATCTTTTCATATTTTATTTTATGTTTGGTT
Source organism: Ondatra zibethicus (assembly GCA_004026605.1). Lineage (NCBI taxonomy): Eukaryota > Metazoa > Chordata > Mammalia > Rodentia > Cricetidae > Ondatra > Ondatra zibethicus. The sequence goes on along the minus strand of PVIU01032623.1, from coordinate 11,835 downwards.
GTTTTCTCTTAGAAGTTTGTTCCATTCTCATGAGAAACAGAAGGGGAATGAATCCTGATGGGAAGGGAGTGTGGAGGAACAAGGAGGAGTTGAGGGAGGAGAATATAATCAGAATACATTACAAAGACAATTATAAGAATAAAAACCAAAAATGAAATAAAATGGGGCCAATGACATTTCTCATTGATTAAAGATACCTGTTGACAAGCCTGGCAATCAAAGTTTAATCCCTGGTACCAGCATGGTGGAAGGAGATAAGTGACTCCTGCAGTTCGTCCTCTGACATCCGCCCCCACACACACACATCCACATCCAGACACACGCAAGTAAATTAATATAATTTTAAAATAAAATAAAAATAACTTTGACAAAGAGAAACACAAAAAAGCATAAATAGAATCAATAAAGAAAAGCCAACCTGAGGAATATCTGAAAATAAAAAATGTATAAGCTTGAGTAGGAACTTCAGTGTCAAGCATTACCAACTGAATACAAGAGATTGAAGAGACATTCTCAGGAACTGGAAACAAGATAGAAGAAAGGTATAACTTGATCAAAGAAAAGTTGAAATCTTAAAATCTCCTGGCACAAAGCATCCAGTAAACTGGAGACACTATAAAAAAAATCTATGAATAATAATAGAGGGAGGAGAAGAAACTCGGGACAAAGGCACAGAAAATTTTTTCAAGAAAATAACAGAAGAAAACTTTCCTAAATAAAGGGGGTAATCATCAGAGTATAAGACGCATACAAGACACCAAATAGACTGAACCAGAAAAGAAATTTCCCTCAGCACATATTAACCAAAACACTAGAAATATGAACAAAGAAAGGATATTAAAAGCTGTAAAAGGGAAAGATCAAGTAACATATAAAGGCAAACTTATTATAATACCTGACACCTCAATGGAGACTCTAAACCCATAGGGCACTGGACAGATGTTCTACAAACTCAAAGACATAATAGATACCAGCCCAGACTTCTTTATGAAACAAAACCTTAGGTCATAATAGATAGGGAAAGAAAGACATTCCATGATTAAATAAATAAATAAATAAATCATTTGAAACAGTATCTATTTTACAAACCCAGTCCTACAGAAGAGTTAGATGGAAAAATTTGACCTGGAGAAGTTAAGCATACCCAGGAAATCAAATTACATAAATAATCTCACACCACCATGTCAAAAGGTGAAGAAGGACACTTAAAAGAAATCCCACACTAGCTCAGAATTGAGTATAATAGAGGGTTATTTATTTAGGGGTAGACTCACAGATCACAATCCTCTGCTGGAATGGAGAACAGCATCTGAATACTGCATCTGGAAAAGAGGCCAGATGCACTTTACATTGGCATATATAGTATAAGAGGCCACGCCCAAGTGGTGGGTAACTTAAAGGCTACTGGTGCTAGGAATTTCTACAGCACCAAGTGGGGAACATACTAAAACAACAAAGCAACAGAAATCAACAAACTGCTGATTGATAACTCTAACTAACAATGATCTCAATTCCCTAATGAAAAGACACAAACTAACAGAAAGGATCTGAAAATAGGATCCACTCTTTTGTTGCACCAAAGAAACACACCTTAACATCAAGTATAAACATCACCTCATGGTAAAGGGTTGGAAAAAGATATTCCAAGCAAATGGGCCTAAGAAATAAGTTGATGGAGCCATTTTAATATCTGACAACATAAACTTCAATCAAAACTAGTCAGAAATAGGGAAGGACACTACATACTCATCAAAGGAAAAATCCAAGAGGACTTTACAATTCTTAACATCTATTCCCCAAACAGAAGGGCATCCAAGTTTATAAAAGAAATGGTGCCGCAGCTTAAATAACATGTTGATACACACTGTTTTGGGGGGAGATTCCAGTATTCTACTTTTGCCAATTGACAGATATTCCAGACAAAAACAAAACAGAGCAATACAGGAACTAACAGACATTATAAACCAAATGATCCTAACCTATATTTACAGAACATTTAATCCAAGCACAAAGTGCAGGAAATCATGAAACTGACTTGGTCCAGCTGCCTTGACAGGCATGTGTCATATGTTTTTCAGGTTAGAGACTATGGCTCCTGGGCGCAATATGCCTTCCAGTTCCTAAGAGACTAATGCATCTACTCAAACAGTGAAATGTTCAGACTGATTTGTGTTTCTCTGTATGTTCCCTCAGAAGTCAAGTAAGCACAGACATTTACACGAAAGAGCATACATTCTCAGCACCTTGTGGAGCTTTCTCCAAAACTGAATGCATCCTCAAACACAAAACAAGTCTCAACAGATACAAGAAAATTGAAATAGCATCCTGCATTTTATCTGACCACCATGAAGCTGGACATCAACAACAGAAACAACAGAAAGTTTACAAAATCATGAACCACTTACTATTGAATGAAAAATTAGGCAAGACAGAAACTCAGAAAGATATTAAAGATTTTCTAGAATTGAATGAAAATAAATACACAACATACTCAAGCCTAGCGGACACAATGAAAACAATTTTAAAAGTTCATAGCGCTAAGTGTGTACATAAAAATAATTAGAGAGATCTCATAATATCAACTTAGCATCACATCTGAAAACTCCTAAACAAAAAAATCACACACAAAAGGAATATATGGCAAAAATAATCAAACTCAGAATTGAAATCAATAAAACAGAAACCAAAAAAAGACAATACAAATAATCAATGAAATGAAGAGTTGGCTTTTGTTTAGAAAATCAATAAGATTGACAAACCCTTATGCAAATTAATGAAAAGGTGGAGAAAAAATATCTAAATTAACAAAGTGATAAAGAAAATGGGGGACATAACAACAGAGAGGAAACCCAGAGACTCTTAAGGCATAAGGACATACTTTAAAAACCTGTAATCCACCAAATTGGAAAATCTAAAAAAAATGGGTAATTTTCTCCATATATTCATACCACTTACCAAAGTTAAATCAAGAGCATATGAACAATTTAAACACCTATAAACCCTAGTGAAATAGAAGCAGTCATTCAGCATCCCAACCAAAAAAAGTCTAGGTACCACATGGATTTAGCCCAGACTTTCAAAGGCTTAATGGCAATACTCCACAAATTGTTCCACAAAATAGAAACAGAAGTGACATTGTCAAATTCATCTTATGATTCCACAGTTACCCTGATACCCAAGTCACATAAAGACCCAACAAAGAAAGAAAATTATAGATCAATTTCCCTTATGAACATACATACAAAAATACTCAATAAAATACTTGCAAACATAATCCAAGAACACATAAAACAGATCATCCACCATGACCAAGTGGGCTTCATGCCAAAGCTGCAAGGATGATTCAACATACCTAAATCAATAAATGTAATTCATCATATAAAAAACTGAAAGGCAAAAACTACATACACATCTTATTAGATGCAGAAAAGGCCTTTGATAAAATACAGCATTTCTTCATGATAAAAGTTCTGGAAAGACTTGGGATACAAGAGACATGCCCAAACATAATAAAGTCAGTTTACAAGCCCAGTTTAAGAACATCAACGTAAAGTGAAGTGAAACTCAAAGCAATTCTACTAAAATCAGAAACAAGACCCTTGTCAACTCTCTCCATACATATTCAAAATAGTACCTGAAGTCTTAGATAGAGCACTAAGAAAACTGAAGTTAATCAAGGGGATACAAATTTGAAAAGAAGTCAAAGTATCTTCTTTTCTAATTCTATGATAAAATACAAAAGTGATCCAACAAATTCCACTGAAAATCTCATACACATAATAAACACTTTCTGCAAAGTAGCAGGCTACAAAATTAACATATAGAAATTAGTAACTCTCCTAAAATCAAATGACAAATGATCTGAGAAAGAAATCAGGGAAACAACACCTTTCACAATAGCCCCAATATATTTATAATGGAATCTGCACTGACCCCACCTGCACCTGGAGAGACAGGTGAGTGTCTGATATTCCAGCTGGAGAGCTCTGCTTTCTAGGCCCTAGTCCCCACCCTCCCCATCCAGAGTACCCTCAGCAACCAGACAGCAGCATCTTTTCCCACCAACCATCATGGCAGCAGTGACCACTGGACCACAGGACCCACCTGCACCTGGAGGAAAAAGAGCAACCACCAGAGCTACAGACCCCACCTGTACCAATAGGAGGAAGAGATGGGTAGATGACAGTATAAGAATACATTCTACAACATAAAGAGCAATATGGCACCACCAGAAACTAGTGTTTCTACAATAGCAAGACCTGAGCATCCCATTGTAGATGAAGCAGAAGAAAAAGACATTAAAAATTACTTTATGAAGATGATAGAGGCCCTTAAAGAAAAAAGGAAAAACTTCCTTAAAAGAAATGGAAGAAAAGACAAAAAAAAATGGAAGAAATCAATAGATCCCTTAAAGAATGTCAAGAAAACCAAGTAAAACAATCAAACAAATGAAGGAAACAGTCCAAGCCTTGAAAATTTAAATAGAGGCAATAAAGAAAATACAAACAGGGAATTCTGGAAATGGAAAAGCTGGGTAAATGAACAGGAACTACAGACGCAAGCATAAACAACAGAATGCAAGAAATGAAAGAGAGAATCTCGCTCTAAGTCATAATCCCCTGGAGGACATCCCACACCCCATCCCACCCCACCCAGCAAAGCCCCATAGACCTGGGAGCAAAATTCCCCACACCAACAACCACCACCATGGCAACTGCAACAACCAGAACCTTGGCCCTGCCACCCCTGAAGAGGTGAGTATCTGGCTCCCCAGCTGGAGAGCCATACTCATGAAAGGACAAAACCTAAGGGATAGAAAAAGTCCAGCTAAAGGTACATAAATGTATTCAACAAAATCATAGAAGAAAACTTTCCCAACCTAGAAAAGGACACGCCTATGAAAGTACAAGAAGCTTACAAAACACCAAATAGATTGAACCAAAAAGAAGTTCCATGAACAAGTAATAATCAAAACATTTACATATTAGAATATTAAGAACTGCAAAGGAAAAGGGTCAGACCTATGAGAATTACACCTGATTTCTCAATTGAAAATCTGAAAGCCAGAAGATCCTTCATAGACTTTCTATAGACACTAAGAGACCATAAAAACCAATCCAGACTATTATACCCAGCAAAGTTTTCAATCTCCATAGATGGAGAAAATAAGATGTTCCATGGGACAAACCAGATTTAAAGAATACCTATCTACAAATCCAGCCCTACACAAAGTACTAGAAGGAAAACTCCAATCAAGGAAGTTAAACACGCCCACAAAAGTACAAGCAATAGATAATTCCACACCAGCAAAACCCAAAGAAGGAAAACACTCACACAATACCAACAACAACAACAAAGCCAAAAATAGCAGATACTAACAATCACTGGTCATTAGTATTTCTTAATATTAATTGTCTCAATTCACCTGTAAAAAGACATAGACTAACAGAATGGGTATGAAAACAGGATCTACTTTCTACTGCATACAAGAAACACACCTCAGCTTCAAGGACAGATATTATTTTGGAGTAAAAGGTTAAGAAAAGATTCTCCAATCAAATGGACCTAAGAAACAAGCTGGTGAAGCTATCCTAATATCTAACAAAATAGACTTTGAACCAAAATTAATCAAAAGAGATGAAGAAGGATAGTTCATACTCATCACATTTATAAAAGAAACATTACTACAGCTAAAAATCACACATCAAACCCCACACTAATATTAATTGTAGGAGACTTCAACACCCCACTCACACCACTGGACAGGGCTATCAGGCCGAAGCTTAACAGAGAAATAAGGGAATTAACAGAATTTATGACTCAAATGGGTTTAACAGACATATATAGAATATTCCATCCAAACACACACAAAAAAATGCCTTCTTCTCAGCACCTCTTGGAACTGTCTCAAAAATTGATCACATTCCCGGTAACAAAGAAAACCTCAACAGACACACAAAAAATGAAATAACCGTCGTATCTAATCAGACCACCATGTATTGAAGCTAGAATTCAAGAACAAGACTAATTGCAGAAAGCCAACAAATATGTGAAAATTGAACAATGCTCAACTGAATCACCCCTGGGTCAAGGGAGAAATTAAAGACATCCTAGAATTCAACAAAAATGAAGGCACAACATACCCAAACTTACGGGGCGCTTTGAAAGTTCTAAGAGGACTTAGAATCACTAAGTGATTACATAAAGAATCTGGGGAACTCTCACACTAGCAACTTAACAGCACACCTGAAAGCTCTGGAACAACAACAACAACAAAAGCAAACTCATCCAGGAAGAGTAGATGCCAGGTTATAATCAAATTGAGGGTTAAAATCAATAAAATAGAAAGAAAGAATAAAAGAAAGAAGGAAGGAAGGAAGAAAGGAAGACAAAAAAAATCAATGAGCCAAAGAATTGTTTTTTTGAGAAAATCAACAAGATAGATAAACCCTTATCCAAACTAATCAAATGGCAAAGAGAGAATATGCAAATTAACAAAATCAGAAATGAAAAGGGGGACATAACAACAGACACAGAGGAAATACGGAGGATCATCAGGTCATACATCAAAACCTGTACTCCACAAAATTGAAAAATTTAAAGGAGATGGATTTAAATTTTCTGGATAGGTACTACATACCAAAATTAATTCAAGAACATATAAACAATTTAAATAGACTTATAGGCCCTAAGGAAATAAAAACTGTCATTAAAAGTCTCCCAAACCCCCCCAAAAAAAGCCCAGGATCAGATGGTTTCAGTGCAAAATTCTACCAGAATTTCAAAGAAGAGTTAATACAAATACTCTTCAAACTTTTCCACACCTTAGAAACAGAAGAAACATTGTCAAACTCTTTTTATGAGGCAAGAATTACCCTGATATCAAAACCACCCAAAGATGCAACTAAGAAAGAGAATTACAGACCAATCTCCCTCATGAACACTGATCCATAAATATTCAATAAAATACTGGCAAACTGAATCCAGGAACACATCAGAAAAATCATCCACCATGATCAAGTAGGCTTCATCCCAGAGATACAGGAATGACTCAACGTAAGAAAATTTATCAATGCAATCCACCATATAAACAAACTGAAAGAAAAAAAAAACACATTGTTATCTCATTAGATGCTGAAAAAGCCTTTCAAAAAATCCAATACCCTTTCATGATAAAGGTCTTGGAAACATCAGGGATACAAGGAACATTCCTAAACATAATAGGCAATATACAGCAAGCCAATAGCCAACATCAAACTAAATGAATATAAAATCAAAGCAATACCACTAAAATCAGGAAAAGACAAGGCTCTCCACTGATCTAGGTCTTTCTGTTTGTGTGTTGCTTTCATTGGTTAATGAATAAAGAAACTGCCTTGGCCTAGTTGATAGGGCAGAACTTAGGTAGGCAGGGAAGGCAGAACTGAATGCTGGGAGGAAGAGAGGCAGAGTAGTGAGAGAGAGACACCATGGAGCCACCAGAAACAGACATGCCAAATCTTTCCTGGTAAGCCACTGCCCCATGGCAATATACAGATTAATAGAGAATTCTTGACAGAAGAAACTTAAACGGCCAAAAGACATTTATGGAATTGCTCGACATCCTTAGCCATCAGGGAAATGCAAATCAAAATGATTCTAAGATACCATCTTGTACCTATCAGAATGACTAAGATGAAAAACACTGATGACAGCTTATGCTAGAGAGGATGTAAAGTAAGGGAAACACTCCCCCATTGCTGGTGGGAGTGTAAATTTGTACAGCCCCTTTGGAAATCAGTATGGAGGTTTCTCAGAAAATTGGGTATCAATATACCTCAAGACCCAGCAATACCACTCTTGGGCATATATACAAAAGATGCCCATATACCACAGGAATATGTGCTCAGCTATGTTCATAGCAGCATTATCTGTGATAGCCATAACGTGGAAACAAGCTAGAAGCCCATCAACCAAAGAATGGATAAAGAAAATGTGGCACATTTACACAATGGAGTATTACTCAGCTGAAAAAACAATGACATCTTGAAATTTGCAGGCAAATGGACAGAATTAGATAAAAACCATCTTGAATGGGGTAACCCAGACACAGAAAAACAAATACAGTATGTATTTACTCATAAGTGGTTATTAGATGTAAAGAAAAGGATAAACAAGCTACAATACACAATCCCAGAAAAGCTAGGTAAAAAGGGGAACTCTAAGGGGGACAAACATGGAGGGCCCCAAGAAGGAAAATAGTTAAGATCTCCTGGATAGATTAGAGGGGGATGGGAACATGAGGAATCGAGAAGATCGAATTGGGAGAGGAATGGAGGAGGAGAGCAATGAGAGAAATATCTTGATGGGGTTAGGGAGAAACATGATAATAGAGAAATTATCAGGAATCCACAAGGATGACAGCAGCTAAGACTCCTAGCAATAGTGGAGAGGGTGTCTAAAAGGGCCTTCCCCTTTAATCAGATTAGTGATTATCCTAATTGTCATCATAAAACCTTCATTCAGTAAGTGATGGAAGCCAGGGCAGTGACCTATAGGCAAACACTGGGCTGAGTTCCTGGAGGTCAGTTGAAAACAGGGAGGATCAGATGAACAAGGGGGTTCAAGAACATGATGGGGAAAACCACAGAGACAACTGACCCTAGCTAGTGGGAGCCATGAACTATATACTGACAGGTGGGGAACCTGCATGGGAAAAGGCCTTACCCCCTCTGAGGAGTAGATGGGTGATGGGAAGGAAGGAAATGGAGGGTAGGAGAAGAGGAGTAATGGGAAACTGAGGTTGATATATAAAATGAAAAGTGAATATTTAATAAAAAAGAATATATATATAATATATATATAAAATGTTTTGGGATAACTCAAACAAAAAAGTGAAAGACTTGTATAACAGAAACCTATGAACTCGAGTTATTGAAGATAGTATTGAAGAATTGAAGAAGATATCAAAAGATTGAAAGATCTCCCATGCTCATGGAACAGTAGGATAAACATAGTAAAAATGGTCATCCTACCAAAAACAACCTTCAGATTCAATGTTAGACTAATCAAAATTGCAACACAATTCTTTATAGATCTTGAAAGGACAATTTTCAGCTTCAATGGAAACACAAAAGGAAATAATTTTTTTAAAAAATATAAGATAGTCAAAACAATCCTGAAAAATAAAAGAACTGCTGGAGGGATTACCAAAATGGTTTTCAAGTGGTACTATAAAAATACAGTAAATGCAGCATGGTATTTTGCACAAAAACAAACATGTTGATCAATGCAATTAAATTAAAGAACCAGACATGAATCCAAATACCAATGGACAACTAATTTTTTATAATGAGGCCACTAATACACAACGGAAAAAAAGATACCATCTTCAACACATTGTGATGGTCAAATTGGATGGCTGCACATAGAAGAACCCAAATAGATCCATACTTATAAACCTTCACAAAACTCAACTCCAAATGGATCAAAAACATGAACATAAAACCTGAAAGAAGAGAAAGTGGAGAATAACTTTGAACTTTGACACAGGAAAAGATGTTTTGAACAGAACACCCATTAATTCAGGAACTAAGATCAACAATTAATAAATGAGACTTCATACTGAAAGCTTTTGTATGTCAAAGGTCACCACCATTTGGACAAAGCAGCAGCCTACAAAATTGGAAAGATTTTCGCCAGAATCAGATAGAGGACTAATATACAAAATATATAAAGAACCCAAGATATTAGATAGCAGGACATCAACCCAATTTTTTAAAATGGATACAGATTTAAACAGAATTCCCAATATAGGAAACTCAAATGGCTGAATAACACTTAAAGATATGTCCAACAGCCTTAGCCAGCAGGGAAATACAACCAAAACTACTTTGAGATTTCACCTTATACCTGTCAGACCAGCTAATATCAACAAAACAAGTGATAGCTCATGTTGGCAAGAATATACAGTAAAGGGAACACTCATACGTTGCTGGTTGTTGTAACAGAGTCCTGCCAGGCTGGCACCAAAGGGTTAGCAAGCTACCCTCCCTAGTCACAACTCATGCTGGCCATACCTGGCCTTGCTCCACAGTTAGCATCCAGACCCTAATCCATCCTTTGTATTACTGATACCTTTTGTTGCCCTTTGTGAAGTTTGTCTGAGAGTTTCCCATGGATACAAAGCCTATGCAAAATTTGGCTAAGGGGAAACCTAGAAAACCATGGTATGTCATAGATCAGGTATTTGCACTTGGCATTGTATTTTTGCAAGCTTTACTTGGGTTGTTTTGAGCATATGGAAATCTGCTGGATAGAGCATAAATATGGAAAAAAATAAAAATGTCAAGAGGCAGAGGGAAAGTGCTTCAGTCCACAAAGGCTGAGCCCCCTGAGCCTGCAAAAGCTAAGTTCATTCTCAAGGTGTCTCTGAGTCTTCATTTCATGAGCCCACATGAACCCATATACCCACACCATGATACCCACAACAGGTTGTAGTCCAAACTTGCGCAGCCCTTATGAAAATCAGTGTGGTTGAATGGGAATCAATCTACCTCAAGATCTAGCTATATTGGTGTTAGGTATATACCCAAGGAATATTTTATCCTGCCACAGAAAGAGTTGCATAACCATTTCATTTTTGCTCTATAATAACAAGAAATTGGGAACAACCTAGGTGTCCCCCAACAGAAGAAGGGATAAAGAAAATGTGGTATATCTACACCATTAAAAGAAATAAAATCATTAAATTCATAGGCAAATGGATGGAACTAGAAAAATATCATCTTGAGTGAAGTATCTCAGACCCGGAAAAACAAATATGGTATGGGTTCATATACATGTGAATGTTACTCTTTATGTCAGTGATAATCAAGATACATTCCATAGAAACACAGAGGTTAGATATAGAATAAGGTCTTTGGAGCAGTGAGTATGGATCACCTAAGAAAGGGGGGAAAAGATTGGAGGTCTAGAATGGAAGGGTAAATCAGTAAGGGGAGGAAATAGGGGGGGTGAAGGAGGAAATAGAGAGACAAACAGCATGAAAGCCTAATTCAGTGGAAGCTTCCTAGCATACATATATACATATGTGTGTATTATACCATTATGTACATTTATTATACACAAATATATATTATATACACTATACATTCATGTATGTTATATATACATTTATAAAGGCAATCTAATTGGAATCGCAAAATAATGGGGGAGACATTACCCAAACTGGACATCTCTTGTCACCAAATGAAGGTTTTAGTACAGGGAATGGGTTATACCTACTTGAGTTGTTGACCAAAGGAATTCCATGGGAAACCAAACAATCTAGGCTGTTGCCAAGGTTATAGGTTGTTCTCCACAAACTGAAGGCAAGGTCCTCTTCCTGAAGACAACACCTATGCAACTCATTGAACACAGAGAAGTTGAGCTTGTAGAACCTACATAGAAACTTCACCCCTGAGAGCTAGTTTTCTTAATACTGGAATGTTGTCGGGGTTTCTGTCCTACCTGGTTCCCACAGTTGTTAAGTCCCAAAGAAATCACACAGAGGTCTATATTAGTTATAAACTGATTGGCCCATTAGCTCAGGCTTCTTATTAACTTTTATAATTTATATAGCCCATTATTCTTGTCTTTGCTAGCGATGTTGCTCAGTACCTTATTCAGCGGGGCAGTAACATCTTGCTTCTGTGGTTGGGTCAGAACTGCAGAGGAATGGCTTCCTCCTTCCCAGAATTCTCCTGTTCTCATTGACCCACCTCTACTTCCCGTCTGGTTGTCCTGCCTCTACTTGCTGCCTGGCTACTGGTCAATCAGCATTTATTTAAAATATAATTGACAGAATACAGATCA
>PVIU01032622.1:0-13327 GCA_004026605.1 Ondatra zibethicus | reverse complement strand
TTCGAATGGCCAAAAGATACCTAAGGTCATGCTCAACTTCCTTAGCGATCAGGGAAATGCAAATCAAAACAACTTTGAGATACCATCTTACACCTGTCAGAATGGCTAAAATCAAAAACACCAATGATAGCCTATGCTGGAGAGGATGTGGTGTAACAGAAACACTCATCCATTGCTGGTGGGAATGCAAACTTGTGCAACCACTTTGGAAATCAGTTTGGTGGTTTCTCAGGAAATTGGGAATTAACCTACCTCAGGATCCAGCAATACCACTCTTGGGAATATACCCAAGAGATGCCCAATCATACTACGAAAGCATTTGTGCAACTATGTTCATAGCAGCATTATTTGTAATAGCCCGAACATGGAAACAACCGACGTGCCCCTCTATGGAAGAATGGATCAAGAAAGTGTGGAATATATACACATTAGAGTACTACGCAGCAGTAAAAAACAATGACATCTTGAATTTTGCATGCAAATGGATGGAAATAGAAAACGCTATCCTGAGTGAGGTAACCCCAACCCAAAAAGACGAATATGGTATATATTCACTCATTAGTGGACCCTAGCCATAAAACAAAGGACACTAAGCTTATAGCTCACAAGCCCAGAGAAGCCAAATAGCAAGGCGAACCCAAAGAAAATCATATATAGATCCTCTTGGAAATTGGAAGCAAACAAGATTGCCAGGTAAAAGGTGGGAATACAGGTGTGGGCATAAAGGTGGAGTAGGGGGGCGGGGGAGGGGAGAGGGGGAAGAAGGGAGAAGGGAAGGACTGAGGAGAGCTTGGGGGAGTGGGAAGGTGGAGATGGAGGAAAGGTGGATATTGGAGAAGGGAATGAGATATCTACATTATTGGAGTCATTTTACGACTGGCAAGATACTTGGCTCTAGAGGAGATCCCAGATGTCCACAGGGATGTCCCCAGCTAGGTCCCTGGGCAGCAGAGGAAAGGGTACCAGAACTCACATTGTCCCATAGTCACACTGATGAATATCTTGATCACATCCATAGAAATTTCGTCCGATGGAAGAAGATAGAGACAGAGACCCACATTCACACCAGAGCAATGGATTGAGCTCCCAAGGTTCAGTGGAGGAGCAGAAGACAGAATACAACCAATCCTAAGGGTTCAGATCCAAATACATGCAAATAAGAGCAATGATTAATACTGGAGTACTGGCAATCTCAACTAAAGAAATTTGTGATAAAAAGTCCTTAATAAGACTGATATTGGACTGAACCAGCTACCTTGACCGGAATGGCCCTGAGAAAGCAAGCTCCATGCGAGTGGGAGTGGATCAACTCCAGGGATATTGGCAGACCAGGACTGAGCCAGCGACCTGGGCCAGAGCAGACCTGAGACAGTGAAACCCACAGGAACAGAAATTTCATCCGATGGATGGAGATAGAGACAGAGACCCACATTCACATCAGAGCAATGGATTGAGCTCCCAAGGTGCAGTTGAAGAGCAGAAGGTGGGAGAAGATGAGTAAGGAAGTTAGGACCATGAGGGGCTGGTCCACCTACTGAGACAGTGTGCCTGAACTAATGGGAGCGCACCAATCCAGCTGGACTGGGACTGAACGAGCATATGATCACACCAGACTCTCTGAATGTGGCGGCGAAAGGGGGCGGACGGAGAAGCCATCAACAATGACACTAGGACCTATCCCTTCTGCATGTATTATCTTTTTGGGAACCGAGTCTTTTTGAATGCACACCTACCTAGGCTGGTCGGGAGGGGGGTGGGCCTTGGACTTCCAACATGGCAGGGCACCATGCCCTCTTTTAAGGAAGAAGGGGGAGGGAGGACGGGTGGGAGGTAGCGGGAGGGGACCGGAAGAAGGGGAAGAAATGTAAAAAAAAAATTTTATTTATTTAATTATGTTTTTGAATGGAAAAAATAAAAAATAAATAAAAAAAGAAAAAGTCTCTTTTTCTGGTGCCTTTTTCCTCTCCAAACTCTAGCTTTTGTGTTTTGCTTTGCACCATTCACTCCTTTTCATTGTAGATCTGCAGAAGAGGGATTACTAGCAACCACGTAAAGGAGCCACTACCACGCTATTGTGAAATCTCTACCAAAGAAATCAGGCCAATACTTTTCAAGTTAGCCTCAGGCAAATTTTTAGGATAAACCAGAAAGCAGCCACATCCCACACCCTGAATATCGCAATAACAGTTTCTTGTCCATGGTTAATCTTCCCTCTGAAACTTCCTGGGCTGGATCTCGAGTCTGTGTAGCTCTCAGCGTGACTTCCTTCAAAGCTCAGACTAGAGTGATCCTTTAAGCTGCACTCACAACATCCAACTGCTTTTCTAGGCCAAAGTATGAAAGAAGTCTTTCACATTTGTCCCACAAATCACAGTCTGTTAGCGTGATGGTTCACTTCCTGGGACCAACTTCTGTGCTGATTACTCTTCTATTGCTGTTATAAAAACTACAATTGAGGCTATTTTAAAAGGGAAGTGTTCAATTAGGTTTCAGAGGGTTAGCGTCCACGATGGTGAAACAGAAGCTTGGCAAGAGCAACAGCTGAGAGCTCACAGGCTGATTCACAAACAGAAGGCAGAGAAGGTGAGGAACTTACTTGACTCTATTTTGAAGGCAGAAACCATTATATTATATTGTTAAAAATAGGCTTCCATTTATTTTAAGAGCTGAGTTGCTGTCTTTAAATCTGTCTCCTAGAGCCTGGCTTTCCTTAACCCAAGACCTTGACTTGTTTTTTGAGAATGCCCTGACCCTCTCTGAACCTCCCTATTTAGCCTTTCTAATCACATGGTGTTTTTGAGACTTTTTTATATACTTTCTTATTGATCCATTGTCTCTCTTCTGTAAACCTGCTTTGTAACTACTCATGATTTCACTCCTTAAAAGAGGCCCAAGAAATGGACTTGGGGCTGCTCTCTTTCACCTGACTTAGGAGGCAGTTGCTGGCCAGCTCTTGAGTGCATCCCAACAAAATAAATCAAGCTTGCTTCAAATTTGGTAGTAGTCTTATTCTGACCTGTTTGGGATTTAAAAAGGAACACTAGGAAGGACCAGAGTTTTTGAAACCTCAAAGCTCATTCACAGTAACATACATCCAGCAACAAGGATGTACCCCTCGATACTGTTCAAACAGTTAAACCAACTGGGCACCAAGATTTCAAGCATATGAGCCTGTGGGGGAATTCTCATTTACACCACCATAGAGACCCTGAGAAGCCATTGTGTGAAGTCTTCAGTTACAGTGGAGGCCCCAAGATATTGGAGATGCCAGACTAAAGAGATATTTGCCAAGGAAACCATTATACAAGGAATGAATAAGCTCAGGAGAAAAAAGTATGTTACAGGTAGCACAGATGGAAGGGCAGAAACATCCAAGCCTTTTGACATTGGACTTGGAACTAGAGTCCATGGTATTTACCCTGCTGTGTTTAGGTTTGGCTTTGGTCCAGTATTTCCTCATTGTACTCCTGTCCCTACATTGTACTCCTTAGTTATGTATCTATTGCTGTGACAAAACACCAAGACCAATTTGCTGGTTTGAAAGAAAATGGTCCCCATAGGGAGTGGCATTGTTAGGAGGTGTGGTGTTTTTGGAGGAATGGTGACACTGTGCAGATGAGTCTTGAGATCTCCTATGCTCAAGCAATGCCCAGTAACACAGTTTACTTCTTGTTTCCTATAGATAAAGATTTAGAATTCTTAGCTTCTCCTCTAGTACCATATCTGTCTGAATGCCACCATGTCCTGCCATAATGATAATGGACTAAACCTCTGAAACTTGTAAGCTACCTCAGTCAAATGTTTTCCTTTATAAGAGTTTCTGTGGTCATGGTGTCTCTTCACAGCAGTAGAAACCCTAAGACACAAAGGCAGTATATAAAAGAAAGCATTTATCTGAGTCCTCACCATTCCAGAGGTTTAGAGTCCATGACCATAAGTTGCAGGGAACATGACAACAGGGAGGCAGACATGGTACTGGAGCAGGAAATGAGTGCTTTACACGTTGAGATAATAACCACAAGACAGAGAGATGAGGGGCAGGGGTGATAAGACAGAGAGGGAATGGCGTAGGCTTTTGAAATCTCAAAGCTCACTCAGTGTGCCATACCTCCTTCAGCAAGGCCATGCCTCTAAATCTTCTTCAAAGCATTCCACCATCTGTGGACCAAGCATTCAAATATATGAGTCTTTGAGGGCCATTCTCATTCAAACCACCACATTCAACTCTAGCCCCATAGGCGTTATGGTCATATCATAATGCACAACTCTAGCCCCATAGGCTTCGTGGTCATATCATAATGCACAACTCTAGCCACATAAGTTTTGTGGTCATATCATAATTCATGATGTATATGTACAACTTCCAAAGTCTCCATAGTCTTCCACAGTCTCAACAGTTTTAAAGTTCAAAGACCAAGATGTCTTCTGAGACTCAAGGAAATCTCTTAATTGTAACTGACAGGCATTTTTGTATCCCCAGTAGTAGGTTTCTTGGTGAGCCAAATCAAGCCAAATTAAAAAGTAAAGGACTAGGTTTGATTTGAGCAAAGAACTCCTGGGTTACTCATGGGAAAGGGAGCAGGAGAGAAATCACATGGTGTTCTAAAGAAGGTGGTTTAAATACCCCGTAGGGGTGACCCAAGTTGGGCGCCTGCTATGGTAAGCTTTTCAACAGAAGTCTTGGGTTGCTGCTGTGGAACTAGGCTTGCTTTCCCTGGTTTCTGTGAGAGAGCAGGGTTTAGGTAGGCAGGAATGGGGCTTTCTCAGCTGATGTGAGCTGTTCTAGTAACCTCCTATAAAACCCAAATTATATACTTTCAACATACAATTGCACAGAATATGCATTGCCATTACAAAAAGGAGAAATAGAAGCATAATAAAGAAATACTGGACCAAAGCAAGAAAAAACCTTGTAGGGCAAACTTCAAATCCTGAGGCTCTATCTCTGATGTCAAAGGGCTTAGATGGCTCTGCCCTTCCATCTTTGCTGACCATAGCATACGTCTCTCTTGTTCTGGTTCAGGTCTGTCTTTAGCCCTTTTTGGTAGGTATCCCATGACTCTGACATCTCCAGTATCTTGGAGTCTTTAATGAAACCCAGGTTTTACTTACATAGCTTCACACAATGGCCTTTCTGGGCCACCACGCAGGTACCCATCTGCCACATGTCTGATTTCTCAACTCTTTTACTCCTGTATCTTTTATGACTCTAAAGCCAGAACTTTGGCTGATTCTGCCAAGTTCTGCTGCTTGTTTGGGATGGTACCTGGCCCCTCCTTGAATAACATTGGCATAAGCTTTGATTTGTTGATGAGCTTTAGGAACAGATAATTTCTTAGGCCTGTTCTTTTCACAAGTTATAAGATTAACTGGTTGGGGTCTCACCCCGAGGGCACCATTCTCTTTATTTCATTTCTCCTTACCTTTTTCAGAACATACCATGCACCAACATTAAATTTTCTGGTCCTCTTTTTATTTCCAAAGTATACACTTTGCCCCATTTGCTCTTTTTCAATGTAGATCTGAACAAGAATGATCACTGATAACCACCTGACAGAGTCAATACTAGGTTGAAATCTCTGTCTTTGAAACTAGGCCAAAACTCTTCAATTTAACCTCAACCAGATTCTTAGAAGAAGGACGAAAGCAGCCACAAACTTTAAAAAAAATCATTAGAATGGTCTTGATCTAGCCCAGTTGCTAATATTATTTCCCTCTGAAATGTCTTGGGCTGGGCTTCCATAAACCACATTGCTTTTAGCACTAATGTCTTCCAAGTACCCTCTAGGAAGGCTTATTAATCTCCACTTACAGAATGTGACTGTTTTCCTAGTTCACTGTTCCAAAGTCTGCATTCCTCCAAACAACTAGTGTGATCAGGTGTTTCACAGCAATAGCCCATTTCCTGGGATCAACTCTGTCTTAGCTACTTTTCTATTGCAGTGACAAAGCACCATGACCAAGGCAGCTTTTAAAGAAAGCCTTTAATTTGGAATCTAACCATTCCAGAGGTGAGCCATGACTATCATGTTGGGGAGCATGTCAGCAGACAGCTAGGCATGATACTGGAGCAGTAGCTGATAGCTTACACTTTAAGATAACCACTAGAAGACAGATGGGGAGGGGAGGAAGAGAGGGAGGGGAGGGAGAGTGGGAGGGGAGGGAGGGAGATCTTTTTGATGTCAAAGCCCAGTCCCACTAGCATACCTCATCCAACAAGGCTCAACCTCCTAATACTTCGTATGCAGTTCTACCAACTGTGGACCAAGCATTCAAACATATAGTCTGTAAGGAGACTCTTCCAAATCATGACAGTCTCCATTCTCCTTTTTTAAAATGGTAATTATCCTGATTCATTTTCTGTCAACTTGACACACACTACAGTTATTTGAGAAGATGGAATCACAGTTGGGAAAATGCCTCCATAAGATTGGCCTGTAGAGATGTCTGTGGTTGTATTGTCTTGATTAATAACCAATGTGGGAGGGCCTAGCCGACTGCCGGAATGGGGCTCACTCCTGAGAAGGTGGTCCTGAGTTGTGAGGAAAGCAGGTTAAGCAAGAGATGAGAACAAGTCAGTGAGCAGCACTCCTCCATGACTTCTGCTTCAGTTCCTGCCTCCAGGTTCCTGCCTTGAGTTCCAGACTTAAATTCTTTCAATAAAGAACTGTGATATGGAAATATAAAACAAAACAAATGCTTTCTTTTCTAAGTTGCTTTTGGTCATGGTGTTTTATGACAGCGATAGAAACTAAGATCGAAATGTCTATTGTGTGTCATGATTGGAAAGGTGTGATCTCATGAGGCACAGCCCGGGAACTACTGTCTTGAACAGTATTGAGTAGGTTAGAATAGGCTAGTGCCTGACTTTAACAGTCACTGAGTTTGCTGCTCTATACAACAAGAGGTAAGCCAGAAGGAAGTATCAAATGAAGGGGTGGTGGCAGAGGTGTGTGTGTGTGTGTGTGTGTGTGTGTGTGTGTGTGTCTGCAGGAATGTATGCAGAAGTTAGAGGACTACCTGCGGAATCAATTCTTTTTAACTTCATGTGGAGTCTAGGGCTGGAACTCAGGTTACCAGACTTGCACAGCAAGTACTCTTACTTGCTGAGCCATCTCATCATCCCTCAAATGAGTTTATTAGGCATAGTTCTTTAAATAGGTTCACACTGTGTTCAACAGCCCTCCTTATGATACTAGGAGAGTTTTTAGTAACTCTAGGATTATTCAAATGGGAGATACCATGGAAGAAATTCATCCTTACAGCCCTATTTCTCTAGAATGATACCTATTACCACAGTATTAGTTAGGGACCACCAGAAAAGCAGAGCTAATAGAATGAATACATATCTTAATGTGGGATTTATTAGATTGCCTATGGGATGGTCGTGTGAAAATAGTCACCTGCACATGGAGAGGTTTAGAACCTATAGTTGTTCAGTCCGTGAGGCTGGAGGCTTTAGCAGTCCTAGTCTGGTGCTAACGGCATGGAAGACTGCTGGAGAGTTTGGGGTCTGCAGTCCAGTTAAAAGACTGAAGAAGCTGGATTCTGAGGCCAGGAAACGATGGTGGAAGCCGCAGCCTAGAGAAAGAACATCACAACAATAGTGAAAAAAAAATTGTCTCTTCTAAGCTCAATAAGCAAAATGGACACAGCCAAGGAAAGAACATGAGTATGACAGTATACTAATAGAAATATCTAAATCTGAAATGCCGATTGAATAAACTATAAAAATAAAAAAACCCCATCTAACTGAGGCAGGCAAGTGTAGGGATAACAGTCTTGAGCAATACAGGAATGCATAGCATCCTGGGACCTTCATCTGCACAGAGCTGCATACTCACCCTTCTTTGGATGAAACATTCAGGACACTCTGACATATAGCTCCCCAGCAACTCTTGTCCTTTTGTGACCAACACATCCCAGAGCATAATCAGGACCAAGGGAGAAGCAGGTTGACATCCCAGGCTGTACCATTTTGGGGTCCATGCATAGCAAAGCAAACCATGTTCTTTGAGTGAACTTTTAGGGAAATAGTCAAATCTTATGCCTATCCACATTTGGGTATGCATACAATTAAAATCAGAAACATCACAGGAAAGGTCATGGCCAATGAATGAGAGTGTATGTAACACAAAGCCTAGCAATCAAAACAGCAAATCACCCACCAGTTGCCCCATTACCCAATTGCTCCTCATCCTACATTCAAAAAAAGGAAACCTTGAGAGTAACCTGGTGCTCTTGCACTTTGCACCTACTGGGGACCCACTGCCCCCTTCTAGTGTGACTGCTTCTCACCTTTGCGTCTGAATAAAATTCTTTGCTGTTGTGCTTTTTGTGTAGTCTTCCTCTTCCATTCTCTGAACAGAAAGCCAAAAGCCTAAAATGACTGGTCCAGACACTAGGGGTAACATACTTGGTAAGTTGACTAGGAGGTAAGAGAATAAATCCTCTTTGTATGGATGCAAATTTCCCTGACCACTCTCAGATCCTTTTTCATTCTGATGCTGATAGCTGTGGTGGCCTGCTGAATGTATTAGTTTTGTCTGAAAAGCCATCATCCTATAACCCTACCTCTACCCCACTGGCCTGGTTGGATGCTCCCTGTGAGCCGATTTTAACCAGGATGGCAATAGCAATAAAGGGGAAGAAAATCAATCCTTTTCTTGAGATTAGCATAGGTTCCAAAGCAGTCAGACGAATTCAGTGGCTAATGTGAACTGCACCATTGTGGTCTTTCCTGATCCATTCTAACATCATTTGCGCTTTATGGAATGGACTTGTTAACACTTGGATTTTAAAAGTTTTCCTTTTTGTTACAAAATGTTGCATTCTTACAGGGGCTGACCAGAGTCCCAGTCCTCACTGACAACTGCCTTCACCTGGAGGGGTGGTCCTCCCAGGACCTGTTGTTCCTGAAATTCAATGCCTGAGACCCTGAACTATCTCTGTACTTTAGCTGTGCTTGAGAAGCCGCTGTGTTTGCCAGAGGTGAGCAGGCTACTCAAAGGGGAAGATACAGGAACCATACATCTGTCAGGTCCCTGTGTCTATATCCTCCCTCTTCTGCAGCTCCGTCTCCTTTGCCCGTGGCCTGTGAGGACTTTATCCGTATAAAGAAGCCATCACTCTTAGATACAGATGCAGCTCCCTTTCAGCCTTCATCTACTACATCTGCCAAAGCCTTTCCCAGGAGGCCTACTGGGAGGACATCAGCTTCTTTAATTGAAGGTTGATGAAAAGCTGCTATCCGCTAGCTAGGAAAAGGGAACGTGTTAAAGAGAAAGTAATTTGCATCTGCAGAAGGTGATCAATATCCACCTATGCCTGGAGATAGCCCACATCTACAGAAAGGTCCAGGGAGAGACTGCACCTGAAATTTTTAAAAAGTTTTATTTAATGTGTATGAGTGTTTGAATATGTTAAGTGCACCATGTGCATTCAGCACCTGCAGAAGCCAAGAAAAGGCATCATGGATCCCTGGAGTTACGAGTGGCCATGAGCCACCGTGTAGATACTAAACCTGCTCCTCTACAAGATTTGCACACCTAGAATCCCTCCAGCTCATTTCTCCTAAGAATATGCCCTTTTCTGGGGAAAGTCGGGTCATTTTTTCCCCTTTCTTCTCTACTACAGGCCATCACAGGGAGCTCCTCTTTTATTAAAGTGCTGTCCTCCTTCAGGTGTATCATAATCACCAGAAGATATTTCACCTAGGCAACCTGGAGAAAAGACAGATCATTTTGTACTATAACACTGTCTATCTAAAATACCACATGGGGCACACACACACACATGCACGCATACTCACACGCACACACATACATACACACACACACACACACACACACACAGAGAGAGAGAGAGAGAGAGAGAGAGAGAGAGAGAGAGAGAGAGAGAGAGAGGGAGAGGGAGAGAGAGTCTTAACTATAATTCTCCAATAGATCTCTGTAAAAGACAAGGAAAATAGATTAAAATCCCTTAGGTCTGGGGTTTTATGTGGCCTCTAGCAATAGCCTTCCATTTATCAAAGAGTTAGAAGAGTCCAGAAGGAAGGGGACTCCAAGTCTGACCATGGTGTTTGTGGATGATCCTCCTTGGAAGGTCGACATCTCTCGGGGGTAATCACTCACCATCCTCTTCTAATGTTACCAACCCAAAGGTAGAGAATGTCATCAGATGGCAACTGAAGCCTCTCAAAGACATTTCCCACTTGGCAACAGCCCACTGACCTGTGTGAACTTATAAATGACGGGCCAAGCAGACATCCTAATAGGCTGCTGTGCTTAAAAGGAGCCTACACATCCCGCTCAGGGTCAGTGCCAGTTAGCCTTTGTGTGGAAGGGTCGGCCCGCATGCTGGAATAATAAATGTTCTTACTGATTGTATGTGCGGATATTGGTCTTTTGTGGGATTTCTCCAGGACTCTAACAATAAACATGTCTTGATTTATAATTTTCTTTGTTCTGTTTTTAATACAATGAGTTTCATTAAACTGGATGCCTGGGGCATGGTTACTCACGTTTGGCTCCAGAAGGAACCACTTCATCTTCCCTTTGTGATAAGAGCTATGTTTTTGCATTAACTGTTTTTTGGTGTCTAAGGTGGAGTCCCAAGGACCTCTGACTTTCAGGGGTGGAGTCACCTAGATTGGCCCGGGCACAGTCCAGGTAAGCTCAGTTATTTGGTGTTGTCTGGTCAGGCTCATCTTTTTTCTAGAGCTTGACTTGTTCTTGATTTTGGCAATAGTGCATACGTTTAATCTTAGCTGTCAATAAAATGTAATTTGTTGAATATGTTTTGTGATTCCAAAATAGTTCATTTATTTTTGCTTCTTTTCAGGACATTTAGTTTGTTAATTTACTAGCATTCATATTTTTTTCTTCCACTAATCCAATACTTAACTCATGGAAGGAAAAAATGTTTGAAAAAAATCAGCTGCTTAGCATTCCTATTGGCTAATAATTATGTCTACCTATATTTCAAGTATTAAAAAATTGAAAAGGTCTTAGCCAGAGAGATGGTTCAGTAGGGAAAGTGTTCATTCTACAAACCTGACATCCTGAATTTGACCCCTAGAACCACGTAAAGGTAGGAAGAGCCAGTTTCCTAAGGTCCTCTACCCTCCACATATACACATCACGACATGTGCATGCCCCCACACACATCATGACACGTGCATGTCCCCCTCACATCATGACATGTGAATGCCCCCCCACACACATCAGGACACGTGCATACCCCCATATACACATCATGACACGTGCATGCCCCCCCACATCACGACACATGCATGCCCCCACATACACATCACGTATGCAATTGTAACGATGCAATATTCTGAAACCATCCCTTATATTCCAAAAGACTGCAACCTTTGCTGGACTTTACAGCCAAAGTTAATAATACATCTTGACCTTAAGTCTTAAGGTCACTTAAGACTTGAGACTGCTAGTCTACTGTGTACTCAAACTGTTTGCTAACCTAGCTTAAAGAGAATAATGTAACAATCAAACTTACTTGCCTTGGATTTCCCATGTAGACAACTTTTACAACCTAAGCTAATATGTGACTGCAATTTTAAGTTATGTACTTTCTTGCTCCTGACCTAGAGTGAACATAACTTGACAACAACTTCCTAAATTCTCCCATTTAAAGTTACTAAATGATAAACAATGATATTTGTCACCTGGGTCAGTTGCAGCCAGTGATTTAATCCCTTATAAAATAATACATCCCTCCATTCAGAAAGCAAGAGCTCCTCTCGCTATGTTCCGAAAGTTGCTCACAACACAGCCTTACTCCATCTTCTAAAGCTTGATTTCTCACCACATTGCCTAGCGTCTACTGGTCCTGCTGGCGCCACATACCATTCCTAAATCCAGCAAATGCTTTGATGTCTCTGTTTATGCTATTCTACCTGAAATGCATCTGTCTTCTCATCTAAATCATTTGTTTTCCTTTTTAATGTTACCCCCAGTCTCTTCAAAGTTAGAGTTCCTCTTTCTCATTCTTTGTCTTTTTGTATGTGACAGGTAATTTTACACATTTGTGCCTATGGATGCCTTTCTTTTTCTCTTCTCCTTAGATCAGTGCTTACAGGAGCACACCATAGTCAAATTCATTGGCAACTGGATAATAGCTTTCAAAGATATATTCCTGATCCCTAGAACACATACATGTTCCTCATACTGCAAAATGGACTTTGTGCAGGAGATTCAGCTGGACAAATTCCTTAGATTATCCAGGATGTCAAGGTTTAAGGCCATATTCTTTTCACCTTGGTATAGTATTCATACTATGTGTCAAATAACTTGTTATATCAGAGACTGAGGGCAGAAAGAAAAGGAAAAAAATCAGACCTGAATCATAACTTGAGGATTTCTTACTTAATAGATTTGCTGAGTTCTTTTTTCTGAACTTCCATTTTGCCTGTTCAGCTTTACCTATGTTAGATCATAGGAATGAGCTTTCTGACCACTGTGTGACATAAAACACAACGCTGCCCTCCACACCCACAAAATGTGATGCTTGGCCCATAGAGAGACTGATGACCTGAATTCCCGAAAAAGGAAAAAAACATGGGAATATTCAGTGTCTACAAGGCTGAGTGACTTTTGTGGAGAGCTGAACTGTTAAATGTGAGGAGCCAAATTTCTTGCCCAACAAATTACTGTAGATAAACACATCTCTCTAAACAAAGGTATTAGTTATTTCAATATGTAGCTTAGTAACTTAATAACTTTTCCTTTGTGACAATACTAAGTAACCCGGAACTAGGAGTAGTGGGCTGTCTGTCTGGACTGCTTGTGAGTGAAGCTTCTGTTTATCACCTGTGTATGCATGATTGGGCATGCACAGGATTACAATCAAATGCAGTGTGTTTATCATTTGTGTGTGCATGATTGGGCATGCACAGGATTACAATCAAATGCAGTGTGGAAAAGATATGCACAGTGAATGAGGCTTACATAACCTAAGCTTAGCAATTAAAACAGAAAATCACCCATAGTTTGCCCCCTAGCAACCAATTCCTCTTCCTCTTGCACTCACAAAAGGAAGTCTTGATAAGTATCCTGCTGCTCTTGAACTGAGTGCTTACTCAGGGCTCTCTATATATTGTAAAATATTTGCACTGTGCTTTTGACTGCTTCTGAATGTTTTTGACACTCTTGTTTGTGTTGTGCATCTTCAAGCCTTTGAACAAGAGTCAAGAACCTGGAAACACCAGGTCCAGACAGAGACCACAGGTAAGAACTACGAGAAAATTGCCAATGCTGAAACTTTCCTCTAAGGCAGTGATTCTCAACCTATAGGTAGTGACCCC
>PVIU01032621.1:0-13345 GCA_004026605.1 Ondatra zibethicus | reverse complement strand
TGCTCATTCAGTCCCAGGCCAGGTGGATTGGTGTGCTCCCATTAGTTCAGGCACACTGTCTCAGTAGGTGGACCAGCCCCTCACGGTCCTAACTTCCTAACTCATCTTCTCCCACCTTCTGCTCTTCACCTGCACCTTGGGGGCTCAATCCATTGCTCTGATGTGATTGTGGGTCTCTGTCTCTATCTCCATCCATCGGCATGCTCTGCTAATGGTAGTTTCTCATGAATTTTAGCTTAACAGAAAGGACTTGGTTTGATCGTGCACTTCCTGGAAACCTCTCCAGCTGAAACCACCCACATTTCTCATGAAGCATGGTATTAGATATGTGAGAAGAGGGAGATTCTAACATAAGCAACAACAAAACCGGCATAGTTTATTCCTTATGAGATTTTAAACATTTATTTTTAGTTGAGACATAGAAATGTGTTTGTGGTCTAAATAGTTCCCATCTGGACAATAGAGGACAGATATGTCTCATGAGAACTCATCTAAAATCAATTAGATTGGTCGATTTGTATATGATTACTCAGGGAATTTTTATAGGAATTCATGGTTTTGTTTGTTTTTTTGTTTATCCTTCTAATTTTCTCTTTCTCCTTTTGTACTAAAGGAAAGTCATCATGAGCTAATTCTCAGTATTGATGATGTTCCTAAATATGTAGGTTACTGCCTATTTTCTAACATAAAATCTTCAACTAAATAAACAAAGTTAAGTAGACCCTAGAGATAAATACATAACATTTTAGTCAGTGTTAAAAGCAATTAAGTCAAGCCTTGACCAAAATTTAATAGTTACAATTAAAAGAGGCAGGCAAAATAAGAATACAGACTTACATCGGGCAGACAATCACCTTGAAGCCTAATGTGCGTGTGGGGCTCTGCAAGCCTAATCTGCTCTCTCCCTAGTCTGCCGTTGGGACTGCCCAGATCTATGTTTGGACTCATGTTCTTTTTCTACCTATCTGAAAAAAAAATGGGCATGGTAATACATACAATATTGTTCTCTTAATTTTGGAAATTAGCACAGCAGTTACTGACCTTTCATAGGTACTTCTTTTTTAAATGCAAACTTACAGATCTTTTTATTATTATTAAATTTATTTTTTAAAACAATCTTTTTATTTTACATACCTATCCCAGTTCCCACTCCCTTGGCTCTTCCCCTCTTCCCGTTCCTCCCACCTTTCCCCCACCCCAGTCCTCCCATCCACTCCTCAGAGAGGGTAAGGCTTCCCACGGGGAGTCAACAAAGTCTGATATATCACTTTAAGACAGGACCAAGGCCCTTACCTCTATTTAGGCTGAGCAAGGTATCCCTCCAGAATGAATGGGCTCCAAAAATCCAGTTCAAGCACTAGGGATAAATCATGGTCCTATTGCCAATGGCCCCAAGCCACATAACTGTCATGTACATTCAGAGGGCCTAGTATGGGTCTATGAAGATTCTCCCACTATCAATCCAGAGTCAGTGAGCTCTCATCAGCTCAAGTCGGTTGTTTCTGTGGGTATTCCCATTATGGTCATGACCCCTTTGCTCATATTATCACTCCTCCTCTCTTGGGCTGCTCTCCAGAAGCTCATCAGCCCAGTGCTTAACTGATCTCTGCATCTGCTTCCATCAGGTGCTGGATTAAGATTTTATGATGACAATTAAGGTAGTCATCAACCTGATTACAGGGAAAGGCCAGTTCATGCACACTCTCCACTGTTGCTTAGGGTCTTAGCTGGGGTCATTCTTGTGGATTCCTGAGAAATTTCCCAGTGTCAGGTTTCTCGCTAGCTCCATTATGGCTTCCTTAATCAAGATATTTCTTTCCTTGCTCCCCCCTCTGTCTTTTCCCCATTTTAACCATCCTGCTCCCTCATATTCTCCTCTTCCCTCCACTTCTCCCCTCTCTCTCCCCTCTTAAGCCCCCCCCCCAATTTTCTCAGGCGATCTTGTCTAATTCCCCTTCCCAGGGTAATCCATGTATGTCTCTCTTAGGATCCTTCTTGTTACCTTGCCTCTCTGGGGTCATGGACTATATGCTGGTTGTAGCACAATTAGTGAAAACCCAGAGACAGAAATTGGGGTTCAATCTGAAGATCAGAAAGGCAAAATAGCCAGCCACTGGCTCTTACCTCTGTCTCAGTCCAAAATAGCAATCCTGCCTCCAGAAATCTCACAATGAGACTGTGTGTGAGAGCTGTCTCCTCCTGTATTATATTCCTCTCTAGTGCTAGGAATAAAGGCCTGCACCACTACCACCCGGTTTCTATGGCAATTGAGCATGGCTCCTGGGATCAAAGGTGTATGTTACCAGTGCCTGGTCTGTAAGGCGATTAGAGTAGCTGTTTTACACTCTGAACTTCAGGCAAGCTTTATTTATTTAAATACAAATGAAATATCACTACAGCTGGGTATCCTTTGCTTTACATCTAGTATCCACTTATGAGTGAGTACAAAACACAAAAACAAAAAAGCAGCCGGGCTGTGGTGGTGCGTGCCTTTAATCCCAGCACTTGGGAGGCAGAGACAGGTGGATCTCCATGAGTTTGAGGCCAGCCTGGTCTACCAAGTGAGTTCCAGGACAGACACCAAGGCTACAGAGAAACCCTGTCTTGAAAAACAAAAACAAACAAACAAAACAAAACAAAAAGAGTGAGTACAGGCCATGTTTGTCTTTCTAAGTCTGGGTTACCTCACTCAGGTTTTTTTTTTTTCCTAGTTTCATCCATTTGCCTACAGATTTCAAGATGTCAATTTTTTTCACTGCTGAAAAGTACTCCATTGTGCAAATGTACCACATTTTCTTTATTCATTCTTCAGATAAGGGGCACTTAGGTTGTGTCCAGGTACTGGCTATTATAAACAATGCTGCTATGAACACAGTCAAGCAGATGTCCTTGTGGTATGAGTGTGCATCTTTTGGGTATATGCCCAAAAGTAGTATTGCTGGATCTTGAGGTAGATTGATTCCCAATTTTCTGAGAAACTGTCATACTTATTTCCAAAGTGGTTTTACAAGTTTGCACTCCTACCAGCAATGGAAAAGTGCTCTCCTTACTCCTCATTTTTTCCAGCATAAGCTATCATTAGTGTTTTTGATCTTAGCCATTCTTACAGGTGTAAGATGGAATCTCAGAGTTGTTTTGATTTGCATTTCTCTGATGGCAAAGGATGCTGAGCAATTTCTTAAGTGTCTCCAGCCATTTGCAATTCTTATGTTGAGAATTCTGTTTAGATATGTACCCCATTTTTCATTGGATTATTAGATATTTTGATATTTTTGATAGTTTCTTGAGTTCTTTGTATATTTTGGAGATCAATACTCTGACCCATATGAGATTGGTGAAGGTATTTTCCCATTCTGTAGGCTGCCTTTTTGTCTTATTGACTGTGTCCTTTGCTTTACAGAAGCTTCTCAGTTTCAGGAGATCCCATTTATTAATTGTTGCTGTCAGTGTCTGTGCTACTATTATATTTAGGAATATAATAGTATGTGCCCATGCATTGAAAACCACTTCCCATTTTCTCTTCCATGAGGTTCAGTATGGTCAGCTTTATTTGAGGTCTTGATCCATTTGGACTTGGGTTTTGTGCATGGTGATAGATAGGAATCTATTCGCATTCTTCTAAATTGTTGACATCCAGTTATGTCAGCACTATCTGTTGAAGATTCTTCCTTTTTTCCATTGTATAATTTTAGCTTCTTTGTCAAAAATCAGGTGTTCATAGGTGTGTAGATTAATATCAGGGTCTTTGATTTGATTCCATTGGTCTATCTGTCTGTTTTTATGCCAATACCAAGCTGTTTTCATTACTATAGCTCTGTAGTAGATCTTTAAGTCAGGAAGGGTGTTGCATATGGAGGCTCCTTTGTTGTTTTGGCCATCCTGTGTTTTTTATGTTTCCATATGAAGTTGAATATTATTCTTTCAAGGTCTGTGAAGAATTGTGTTGGGATTTTTGATGGGGTTTGCATTAAATCTGTAGATTGCTTTTGGTAAGATTGCCATTTTTATTATGTTGATCCTACCTATCCAAGAGCATGGGAGATCTTTTCATTTTCTGGTATCTTCTTCAATTTCTTTCTTTAAAAACTTAAAGTTCTTGTTATACAGGTCTTTCACTGTTGCAGAAGGCTGCTTGTTTGTTCCCAGCTGCTCAGCCCCGAAATAACCACACAGAAACTGTATTAATTTAATCACTGCTTGGACTATTAGCTCTAGCTTCTTATTGGCTAGCTCTTACATCTTAATTTAACCCATTTCTATTAATCTGTGTATTGCACGTGGCTGTAGCTTACTGGCAAGGTTCTGTCCGGCATCTGTCTCTAGCAGGGATACATGCCTTCTCCTGACTCCACCTTCTTTCTTCCAGCATTCAGTTTAGTTTTCCCCACCTAGCTCTGTTCTGCCCTGCTATAGGCTCAAAGCAGTTTCTTTATTCATTAACCAATAAAAGCAACACATATACAGAAGGACTTCCCACATCATTTTACTTCTTTGGTTACTGCTACCCCAAGAGTGTTATGACCTCTGTTGAACCTACATATATGCCCTGTTGCTTCTTAATGCTTGTAGAACTCATGTGGAAAATAAAAGTTTTTCATCCCTCTAACCCCTGAACATGCAGTGGCTGAAGTGCTACCCAATTGTCTATGCTTGTTGTCCCTGTAATGAAGAAAATGGGCTGCCATGGCAGTACGTGGATGATGAAATTCTTCATGCATCTTATAAGTGAAGATAAACTATTGACATCATTAATCATACTCTACATATTAATTTGATTGGATATAACATAATCATGTTTCATTATAATCATGAATCATTTGATTATTTAATAAATGCTTACATTTAAATTTTTCCTACAAAATATTCTAGTGATTGGATAAAATTTGCTGATGAAGCTACAGCCTCTAAATAAAATGAGTTGAGTAGCTTCTCTATCCTTAGCTTGTACTTAACGTCACTCATATCTTCATCCTCAAATACACAGTGAGCATATTTATTACCTATCACTTGCCTTGTAGGTCCTCATGAAGTTAGTCTTTGCATATAAGTCATAACAATGAAACTTGTCTTCAGATATTACAAATGTCCCTTAGGACAAGATCAGCCCCCATTGAGAGCCATTGTTGATAGTCTATAGAAATGTTTTTTTTTTTAATCCGGTAATTTGTTTCACTTTTCTCTAGACCCATTTCTTTGATACTTAATCACAGTGTATTAGTCTGTTCTTGAGTTCTTTGTTCTCTTTTTTCAGCCAAATTTGTTGCTCTTTCATTTTAAATACCTTTTTTTGTTCTGCTTACCACTTATTCCTTATGTCTCTTCTCATATTTCTGAGGCTTAAAATGCTGAATATATTCTTGGTGCTTATTCCCTTTCCCTTCTTTTTGTTTTCTTGTTCATTTTGTTTTTTGAGATAGGGTTACTCTGTAGCTTTGGGATCTGCCCTGGAACT
Source organism: Ondatra zibethicus (assembly GCA_004026605.1). Classification (NCBI taxonomy): domain Eukaryota; kingdom Metazoa; phylum Chordata; class Mammalia; order Rodentia; family Cricetidae; genus Ondatra; species Ondatra zibethicus. The sequence goes on along the minus strand of PVIU01032621.1, from coordinate 7,893 downwards.
AGCTCTCGTAGATCGGGCTAGCCTTGAACTCATGGAGATCCACCTGCCTCTGCCTCCCGAGTGCTGGAGCTAAAGGTGTGTACCACCACCGCTTGACTTCCTTTTTATTTTAAAGTCATTTTCTTTTTCAAAACTCATTGAACTAGATATGATGGTACATACCTGTAATCCCTTAAGAGCATAAGGAAGGAAGATTGAGCTATATATCAGTCTGGGCTACATTATGAGACCCTGTCTCAAAAAACAAAATCATAACAACAAAAGAAATATAGGCTAGAATGATCCATGTAGTTATGGAAACAAGGTTGGAGACATCAGGATGTCTATCTTAATACACAGGCAGATGGTTGCATATAGACGTATTTGTAAATATCTCTGTATACACAGATCTGTATACACATTCATTTTCTTGTTGTATCAGCTGAAGGGGCCTAGCAGCAAAAATACGCCAATAACAATGATCACATATAGCGAACCAGTCTTATTTTTGAACACCATTCTTTAATTAGCAGAGTCGGGGATCTTTGGACGTGTAGATCAACCAAAAGTTAGAATAGTAAATATACAAAATAATTCTAAAACAAAGTAAAAATATGCTCAGAGTTTTTGAGGCGTGGTGTTTTTGTTGTTCTTTGTTCATTTTGGTTTTTTGAGATAGCATTTCTTTGTGTAGCCCTGGCTGTCCTGGAACTCACTCTGTAGACCAGGCCTTGAACTCAGAGATCACCTGCCTCTGCCTCCTAGATGCTGGAATTAAGGGCATATAGCATCAACGTCCAGCTTCAGAAATTTTTTAAATGTCTGGGATGTAGCACGAATAATAAAAACCCAGAGACGAATATTGGGGTTCAACCCGAAAACCAGAAAAGCATAGCATCCAAGCCACTAGAGAAGTCCTACATCTACCAAGCCTGGGCTACTACATTCTAAGCAGACTAAGCAGCCAGAGTCTGTCTCTCTCCTTTCATTTTTATATTCCCTCTTGTGCTACAATTAAAGGTGTGTGACTTCCTAGTACTGGGATTAAAGGTCTGAGGCTCCACCACTTGGATTTGTTTCTGTGTTGATCTTGTGTAGCACAGGGTGGCTTCGAACTCTCACAGAGATCTGCCTGCCTCTGCCTCCCGAATGTTGGGATTAAAGGCACATGCCCCACTGCCTGCCTCCAAAAATATTTTTTGAGGCAGAAAATTACATAATTCTAAGAGCAAATGAAGTTTATTAATTATGCTAAGTTCTTTAAAGCTGAAACAATATTGCTTATTTAAGTAGATTATACTGAAGACAATAGTTTTCTAGTTAAGAAAAAGAACTTATATTTTAATGTTGATAAAATGTTACACAAGTACTTTTTTATTTATTTATTAGATTTTTTTAAAAAAAATACCAATCCAAGTTCCCACTTCCTCCCCTCCTCCCATTCCCTCCACACACTCTCCCACCCCACCCCCATCTAATCCTCAGAGAGGGTAAAGCACATTGCTTTGTGGAAGGACCAAGGCCCTCCCTACTATATCTAGGCTGAGCAAGGTATACATACAAAGAGAATAGGATCCCAAAAAGCCAGTACATACAGTAGGGATAAATCCTGGTGCCACTGCCAGTGGCCCCTCAGTCTGCCCCAGCCATGCAACTGTCAACCACATTCAGAGGGACTAGTTTGGTCCTGTGCTGGTTCCTTCCCAGTCTGGCTGGAGTTGGTGAGCTCCCATTAGCTCAGGCAAACTGAACCCATCATGGTCTTCACCTCCTTGCTCATATTCTCTTTCCTTCCACTCCTCAACTGGACTTTGGGAGCTCAGTCCAGTGCTCCGATGTGGGTCTCTGCCTCTGCCTCCGTCAGTTGCTGGATGAAGGCTCTATGGTGATATTTAAGATATTCATCAGTCTGACTACAGAGCAAGGCCAGTTCAAGCCCCCTCTCCTCTATTGCTTAGTGTCTTAGCTGGGGTCATCCTTTTGGATTCCTGGGAATTTCTCTAGAGCCAGGTTTCTGCTAATCCTATAATGGCTCCATCAGTCATGATCTCTCTCTCCTTGCTCTCATCTCTGTCCTTTCTCCATCTCAACCATCCCATTTCCTCAAGTTCTTCTCTCCCCTCCTCTTCTCTCTTCCCCTATTCCTACCCTCCCCTCTCCCCCCATCCCCATGCTCCCAACCCTGCCAGTCAATCCTGTCCATTTCCAATTTTCAGGTGAGTCTATATGTATTTTTCTTTGGGTTCACCTTATTACTTAGCTTCCCTAGGATCAAGAACTATAGGCTCAATGCCTTTTGTTAATAGCTAGTATCCACTTATGAGTGAGTACATACCATATTCATCTTTTTGGTCTGGATTACCTCACTCAGGATAGTGTTTTCTAATTCCATCCATTTACATGCAAAATTCAAGATGTCATTGTTTTTTACTGCTGAGTAGTACTCTAATGTGTAAATGTGCTATATTTTTTTTATCCATTCTTCGGTTGAGGGGCATCTAGGTTGTTTCCAGGTTCTGGCTATTACAGATAATGCTGCTATGAGCATAGTTGAACAAATTTTTTGTTGTTGTTTTTAGAGACAGGGTTTCTCTGTAACTTTGGAGCCTGTCCTGGAGCTAGCTCTTGTAGACCAGGCTGGCCTTGAACTCACAGAGATCTGCCTGCCTCTGCCTCCTGAGTGCTGGGATTAAAGGCATGCACCACCAATGCCTGACTAACAAATACTTGTATTATGATTGAGCATCTTTTGAGTATATGCCCAAGAGTGGTATTGCTGGAGCCTGAGGTAAGTTGCTTCCCAATTTTTTGAGAAATCGCCATACTGATTTCCAAAGTGGTTGCACAAGTTTGCATTCCCACCAGCAATGGATGCGTGTTCCCCTTACTCCACATCCTCTCCAGCATAAGCTATCTATCATTACTGGTTTTGATCTTAGCTGTTCTGACAGGTGTAAAATGGTATCTCAGAGTTGTTTTGATTTGCATTTCCCTGATAGCTAAGGATGTTGAACATTTCCTTAAGTATCTTTTGGCCATTTGAGATTCTTCTATGGAGAATTTTCTGTTTAGTTCAATACCCCATTTTTAATTTGGTTATTTAGAATTTTAATGTCTAATTTCTTGAGTTCTTTATATATTTTGGAGATCAGTCCTTTGTCTGATGTGGGGTTGGTGAAGATCTTTTCCCATTCAGTACACTGACTTTTTGTCTTATCGACTGTGTCCTTTGCTTTACAGAAGCTTCTCAGTTTCAGGAGGTTTCATTAATTTATTTTTGCTCTCAGTTTCTGTGCTGCTCTTATATTTAGGAAGTGTTCTCCTGTGCCCATCTTGCATTAAAGACCACTTCCCACTTTCTCTTCCATGAGGTTCAGTGTGGTTGGATTTATTTGAGGTCTTTGATCCATTTGGACTTTTGTGCATGGTGATAGATAGGAATCTATTTGCATTCTTCTGTATGTCAATACACAGTTATGTCAGCACTATTTGTTGAAAATGCTTTCTTTTGTTCATTGTATAATTTTAGCTTCTTTGCCAAAAATCGGTATTCATGGTTGTGTAGATTAATTTGATTTGATTCCATTGGTACACCTGTCTGTTTTTATGCCAATAGCAAGCTGTTTTCATTATTGTAGCTCTATAGTAGATTTTTAAGTCAGGAATGGTGTTGTGTCTGGAGGCTCCTTTGTTGTACAAGTTTTGTTTTGGCCATCCTGGGTTTTTTGTTTTTCCATAAGAAGTTGAGTAACATTCTTTCGAGGTCTGTGAAGAATTTTTCTTGAATTTTTCTGGGCATTGCATTGAATCTGTAAATTGCTTTTGGTAAGATTGCTGTTTTTACTATGTTACCTCTACCTATTCAAGAGACTGGGAGATCTTTCCATTTTCTGGTGTCTTTTTCAATTTCTTTCTTTAAAGACTTAAAGTTTTTGTCATACAGGTCTTCCACTTGTTTGGTTAGAGTTACTCCAAGATATTTTATGTTATTTGTGGCTTTTGAGAAGGGGGATGTTTCTCTTATTTCTTTCTCCACCCATTTGTCATCTGTGTAAAAGAAGGCTACTGATTTTTTTTAATTAATCTTGTATCCTTCTACATTATTGAAGGTGTTTATGAGTTGTAGAAGTTTCTTGGTAGAATTTTTTGGAGTCACTTATGTAAACTATCGTATCTTGAGGAAATAGTGAGAGTTTGACTTGTTCTTTTCTGATTTGTGTCCCCTTGATCTTCTTTTGTTGTCTTATTGCTCTAGCTAGAACATCAAGTGCTATATTGAATAGATATGGAGAGAGTGGACAACCTTGTCTTGTTCCTAATTTCAGTGGGATCACTTTCATTTTCTCTCCATTTAGGGTGATGTTGGCTGTTGACTTGCTGTATATTGCTTTTATTATGTTTTGATACATTCCTTGTATCCCTGCTCTTTCTAAGACCTTTATCATGGAGGGGTGTTGTATTTTGTCAAAGGCTTTTTCAGCATCTAATGAGATGATCATGTGGGGTTTTTTCAGTTTGTTTATATGGTGGATTACATTGACAGATTTTCATTTGTTGAATGATCCCTGCATCTCTGGGATGACATGGTGGATGATTTTTCTGATGTGTTCTTGGATTCACTTTGCCAGTATTTTATCGAGCATTTTTGTATCAATGTTCATGAGGGAGATTGGTCTGTAATTCTCTTTGTTAGTTGTGTCTTTGTTCGGTTTGGGTATCAGGGTAATTGTAGCCTTGTAAAAAGTGTTTGGTAGTGTTCCTTCTGGAACAATTGAGGAGTATTCGTATTATTCATTATTATTATATATTCATTGAAAGTCCTGTAGAATTCTGAGATGAAACCATCTGGTTCTGCTTTTTTTTCTTTGGTTGGGAGACTTTTGATGACTGTTTCTATTTCTTCAGCAGTTATAGGTCTGTTTAATTTGCTTATCTGGTCTTGATTTAATTTTGGTAAGTGATATTTGTCCAGAAAGTTGTTCGTTTCCTTTAAGTTCTCTAGTTTTGTCGACTACAGGGTTTTGAAGTATGACCTGATGATCCTGTATTTTCTCCATGTCTGTTGTTATGTCCCCCTTTTCATTTCTGATTAATTTGGATATTCTCTTTCTGCCTTTTGGTAAATTTAGATTAAAGGTTTGTCTATTTTGTTAATTTTCTCAAAGAACCAAATCTTTGTCTCATTGATACTTTATATTGTTTTCTTTCTTTCTATTTCGTTGTTTTCAGTTCTCAATTTGATTATTTCCTGCCATCTAGTCCTCCTGGATGAGTTTGCTTCTTTTTGTTCCAGGGTTTTCAGGTGTTCTGTTAACTCACTAGCATGGAATTTTTTTCTAGCTTCTTTATGTAGGCATTCAGTGCTGTGAACTCGCCCCTTAACACTGCTTTCATTGTGTCCCATGAATTTCAATAAGTTGTGTGGTCATTTTCGTTGAATTTTAGGAAGTCTTTAATTTCTTTATTTGTTCCTTGACCCATTGGTGATTCAGGTGAGCATTGTTTAATTTCTATGTGTTTGTGGGCTTTCTGAAATTAGGTTCCTATTGAATTCTACTTTTAAGCCATGGTGATCCAATGACATATATGTGGGGTTATTCCAGTTTTTTGTTGTTTTGTTTTTGTTTTATTTTTGTTTTTTGTATCTGTTGAGGTTTTCTTTGTTACCTAATATATGGTCAATTTTTTAGAAGGTTCCATGAGGTGCTGAGAAGAAGGTATATTCTTTTATGTTTGGATGGAATGTTTTATTGATGTCTAAGTCCATATGAGTCATAACATCTGTTAGTTTCCTTATTTCTCTTTTAAGTTTCTGTCTGGCAGACCTGTCCAGTGGTGAGAATGAGTTGTTGAAGTCTCCCAGTATTAGTGTGTGGGTTTTAATGTGTTATTTAAACTTTAGTAATGTTTCTTTTACATATGAGGGTGCCCTTGTATTTGGGGGCAGAGATGTTCAATATTGAGATTTCTTCTTGATGGGTTTTTTCTGTGACAAATAAGAAATGTCCTTCTTTGTCTCTTTTGAATGATTTTAGCTTAAAGCCTATTTTGTTAGATATTAGGATAGCTACACCCACTTGTTTCTTAGTTCAATTTGATTTGAAAAATTTTTCCCAACCCTTTACTCTGACTTGATGTCTGCCTTTGAGGTTGAGGTGTGTTTCTTATATGCAGCAGAAGGATGGATTCTGTTTTTGTATCCAATCTGTTAACCTGTGTTTGTTTATAGGTGAGTTGAGTCCGTTTATATTAAGGGATGTTAATGACCAGTGATTGCTAGTTCCTGTTTAGTTTTTGATGTTGGTGATGTTATTGTGTATATTTTTCCCTTCTTTGGGATTTGCTGTTGTGGGATCATCTATTGTCTGTGTTTTTGTTCATATAGCTAACTTCCTTGGGTTGGAGTTTTCCTTCTAGCACTTTGTATAGGGCTGGGTTTTTTTGATTAGGTATTAGTTAAATCTGGTTCTGTCATGGAAACCTTGTTTTGTCCTTCTATGGTGATTGAAAGTTTTGCTGGGTATAGTAATCTGGGCTCACATCTGTGGTTTCTTAATGTCTGCAGAATGCTTGACCAGGACCTTCTGGCTTTCATTGTTTCCATTGAGAAATCAGGTGTTATTTTGATAAGTTTTTCTTTATATGTTACTTGGCCTTTTTTTCTTTGCAGCTCTTAATCTTTCTTTCTTCTGAATGTTTAGTGTTTTAGTTATTATGTGGCCAGGGAACTTTTTTGTTGAGCTAGTCTATGAGTTCTTCAAGCTTCTTTTATCTTCATATGTATATTTTTCTTTAGGTTCAGAATGTTTTCTTCTATGACTTCATTGAATATATTTTTTATGCTTTTGAGTTGGACTTCTTCTATCCCTATTATTCTTAGGTGTGGTCTTTTCATAGTGTCCCATATTTCCTGGATATTTTGTGTTAAGCCTTTGTTAGATTTAATGTTTTCTTTGACCAATGAGTCTGTTTCTTCTATCATATCTTCAATGCTTGAGATTCTCTCTTCAATCTTTTGTATTCTGCTGTTTATGTTTGCATTTGTGGTTCCTGATCATTTTCCCATATTTTCCATTTCCAGAATTCCCTCAGTTTTTTTTTAAAATCATCTTTATTTCAGTTTTCAAGTCTTTTTTTTTTTGCTGTCTTTCCTGCCCCCATTAAACTTTTTTCTTTTTTTTTTTTTTGAGATTTGCTTTCTTTTTTTTCATTCTCTTTTATTTTTCATTCAAAAATTTACACTTCCACCCCTTCTCCCAGTCCCCTCCCGCTCCCCACTACCCCTCTTCCCACCCCCTGCTTCCTTAAGAGGGGGCAGGGTACCCTGCCCTGTGGGAAGCCCAAGGCCCTCCCACTCCATCCTGGCCTAGGAAGGTGTGCATCCATATAGACTAGGTTCCCAAAAAACTAATACATGCAGAAGAGATAGGTCCCAGTGCCATTATCATTGGCTTAGCAGTCAGCTCCCATTGGCAGCCATATTCATAGAGTCCAGTTTGATCATATGCTCATTCAGTCCTGGTCCAGCTGGATTTGGTGAGCTCCCATTAGATCAGGCACACTGTCTCAGTTGGTGGACCAGCCCCTCGCGGTCCTGACTTGCTTGCTCATCTTCTCCCACCTTCTGTTCATTGACTGGACCTTGGGAGCTCAGTCCATTGCTCTGATGTGAATATGGGTCTCTGTCTCTTATCTCCATCCATCGAACGAAATTTCTATGGTGATGATCAAGATATTCATCAATGTGACTATGGGACATGGCTAGTTCAGGCACCCTCTCCTCTGCTGCCCAAGTACCTAGCTGGGGACATCCCCGTGGACACCTGGGATCCCCTCTAAAGCCAAGTCTCTTGCCAATCCTAAAATGACTCCCTTAATGTAGATATCTTATTCCCTTCTCCAATATCCACCCTT
>PVIU01032620.1:0-13346 GCA_004026605.1 Ondatra zibethicus | reverse complement strand
CACAAGATGGACACTGGTTAGACTCATGCCGGTAAGCCACGACTCGTGGTGACACACAGATTATTAGAAATGTGTTAAACAAATTAGAAATAAGAGGCTAGAGCTAATGGGCCAGGCAGTATTTCAATGAATACAGTTTCCGTGTAATTATTTCGGGTACGCACTGGGAGCCGGGCGGGACAGAACAAGGGGCCCGGCGTCGGGAACACAGCCCGAGCCCCTCATTACTACAACAGGCTGCTCTTCACAAAGTGACAGCAAGAACCCATTGTTGAAGACAACATCTACACAACTAGAGTTGATGAACTGGTGCCTACATAGAGCCTTCATCTCTACATTCCAATGTCTTTGGTACAGGAACATACTCTACATGCTCTCAAAAGAGAAACATAAACACCAATCCAGCCACAAACCCTCTATTTACAATGGGGTACTGCCTGCAAGATATGCTAGGGTAGTGGTGGCACAAAGCTCGTGGGAGTAACCAAACAATTCCTGATTTAAGATGGAACCCATATCTGACACTGCTTGGGTGACAAAGAACCTGAAAGTAGATAGATAGCCCAGGGACCTATGGTAAAAAGCAAACACTACTGTTCTAAACCAAACAAAACAAACATACAAGAAAGTACAGGAATAAAATGACTCTTAATGATATTCTACTATACTCATAGATCAGTGCCTTGTTCAGCCATCATTAGAGAAGCTTCCTCCTGCAACAGGTGAAAACAAATATAGAGACTCACAAGCAGACATCATGTAGAGAATGAGAGACCTTGGGTACACTCAACCCTAAACAGGATATCTCCATCAAATTGCTCCCCTCAGGACTCAGGGAACCCTTGGGAAGAGGAGGCAGAAAGAGTATAAGAGCCAGTGGGGTGGAGGACACCAAGTGAACAAGGCCTTCTCAATCAATGAGAATGATGCACAGGACCTGCACATGTCTACACCAGATGGAGTCCTAGAGCTTTAAGGAGAAGTGAACACATGTTCCCACCCCTAATCCAGAAGCATTCTCCATTTGATAACCACCTGCAAATAAAAATTTAGTTTTCTCCAAAGGAGTCTCACTGGGGAAACTAACTATTCTTAAGGCTAGGCTGCAACCCCTGAAAATGAACTCAACACATATTTGGAGGTTCCTTATTTCATAATGTTGTGTCAGGGCTCTAGCTTTTTAAAAATTTATCTTATTTTTTTCATTTTATTTTATATGTATGGATATATTTTTCCTTCTCTCTTTTTAATCCTACAGGTCCTTTGCATATATATTATATGCTCCCAGTTTAGTGTTTTTGTGGGATGCTGAAGTATGTGAATGAGTGGGTCTCTACATCTATATCTGTTTCTTGTGCCTTTGGGGGGATGTCTTTCTTCTGTTTGTTTATGTTGTCCTATTACAATGTGTTAGGGTTTTTAAAAATCTTGCTTTATTATTATCCTTTAGAAGTTTATTTGTTTTCTAATGAAAGACAGAAAAGGGAGGTCTGGATGGAAGGGGAGGTGGGAAACATCTGGGAGGAGTAGAGGGAGGGGAAAATATAATAAGGATAAATATTACGTAAGAAAAATATCCATTTTCAATAAAAGGAGCCCCCCCCCAAAAAAAAACATACTAGACCGGCTGGTGAGAGGGCTCAGTATTAAAGGTGCTTGATGACCTAAGTTTGATGCCCAGGACCCATATGGTAGGGAAGAGAAGCCCATTTCTGCAGGTTGTCCCATTACCTCCATTCACATCCCATGCATGCTCATGTATGTCTCTCTCTCTCACACTCACTCATGCACTAAAATACATGTGAAAAAGTATTTTAAAAGTAGGATCTCTATCATATAGGACCTATAATGCATTCAGGTAATCTTAATCCTTAGTTTAATTATTCCCCCTTTTCTTACACATGATATTTTAAGTTCTCCCCTTCATTACTGTATCTAACCACTGTAGTGATATTTTGTTTGTTTTTTAACAAATAAAGCTAGCTTGAAGATCAGAGTGCAGAGCTAAGCCACTAGTTAGCTATTGAGGCCAGGCAGTGGTGGCACACACCTTTAATCCCAGGACTTGGGAGACAGAGGCAGACGGATCTGTTAGTTCAAGGCCACCCTGGGCTACACAAAATTGATCCAGTCTAAAAGAGAAACAGAGCTCACACAAAGGTTATCCTAGCACTTGGGATTCCATGCCTTTAATCCCAGCACTAGCAATGTACAGATGGGGTAATATGGCTGGGCAGAGAGAGGACTATAAAGCTGGAGGAGACAGGAGCTCATTGCAGTCTGAGGCAGAAGTCTGAACAACAGTCAGTCTGAGGATGCACTGATAGAGGTAGGAACTCTAGTGGGTGGCTGCTCTGTTTCTCTTATCTTTCAGCTTCTACCCCCGATAGCTAACTCCAAGGTTTCATTATTAAGAACAATTAGAATTTGTACTACAAACCACATCCTCATCACGAACATCTTAAGTGCTCACTGACCTTTACTGAGCTTTCCTTTTTAAAAAACCTTTGTGTGTTTGTGTGTGTGTATATGCATGGTCATACCGTGTGGGCATATATGCATATGGGGGGGGCCCAAGGCATCAAGATGTTGGGAGTCTTCCTCAATCCTTCTCCGCTCTATTCACTGAGGCAAAAAATTAAACCTAGATCTGGCCAAAAAGGCTACAATCTAGCCAGTCACTTTCTTCCAGGGATCTTCCTGTCTCTGCTTTCTAAGATTTGGGATCACAAAAAGGCAGCCATTTTACATGGCTTCTGGGTATCCAAATCCCAGTACTCATGCTTATGGCTTGCATGACAAGTACAGTAACTGCTAAGGCATTTCCCTAGCCCTACCTTGCTTTTCATCTAAGCTCTGTACAGAACAAATACATCAAGCACTAAAAATAAAAGTCACAGGTTTTTCCCGCTCAAAAAACCAACAACTATCATAAGAAACTTCACTGACATAAATGCTTACTTGAAATGGCTGGTTTGGAACTTGATATCTCTCCAACAAAGATCAACTCATCATCATCATCGTCTTTCTTTTTATTTTCTTCTTTCTGCTGCCATGGTTCCAACTCTTCTTCTTCACATTCCATAATAAGTTCTGCCATTTATGAATTATCTAATTTCCTAAAGGAGAGAGACCCATATTTTCAAAAGGAAAAATACTATTTTTGTATCAGGAAGTATGATAATTAAAGATAAGTTTTATTAATCTTAAAGGAAATTACTGAATAACTACACACACCAAGAATAAACTGAGAAAGCAATTTATATATCTAAACTAGGTGCTCAGTGTAGTGGCATACCCCTGCAACCCTACCTACCATTCATTCAGGAGGTTGAAGTAACAGAATAGAGTTATTCTGAGGCCTACCTGTTCTACACAATGAAGCCCTGTCTCAAAACAAAGCTAGTAAAAAATGGCTAAGTAGCTAGACAGCAGTTGAGTGACAGTGGCCAAAATTTTCTTTTTGTAATTTTTGCTTTAAATATATAGATTTTTTTGCTTTGCATGTATGTCTGTGTACCACATGCATGTGATACCCCCAGAAGCAAGAAGAGGGCATGAGATCATCTGCAACTGGAGTTCTTTGGTAGTCATGTGGGTTCTGGTAATTAAACTGGGGTCCTCTGGAACCAGTGCTCTTAACTGCTAAGCTATCTCTCTAGCCCCAAGTGGCCAAAAATTTAAAATTAAATCCAATCAAGCTAAGTTTATATTATATGACTAGGATATTATACGTACCAAAAAGAATAGTATATAATTATTACCTGAGACAAAAGCCTACCACTTGTGTTTATAAACCAAGAATAGGAGGCAATTAGATTGGAAGGAAGAAAAAAAACTGCATCAGATTCAGAGATATTAGGGTAAAGAAGAAAGAAAAACGAGATACTAGGATTAAAACAGGGAAAAAAGAGAAGCTTATTCTATTCCAGGATAGAGTAAACATTTCTCATCTCAAGAAATTAAACAAAGGACGTACTGCACATATTACAAAGCTCACAGCAAACATTTTAGCGCCTTACTCCTTTGGGGTTGTTGTTGTTTTGTTTCTGTGATAGGGATTTTCCATGTAATTTGGGATGACCTGTCCTGCAACTTATTATGTAACCTCAGGCTGGCCCCAAACTTATAAATGTCCTGCCTCAGCCTGAGTGTTAGGATTTCAAGAGTGTGCTGTCATGCCAACTCAGTGCCACATTCTTAACATATGGATATAAGCTAGGCATGGTGGTGCACACCTTTAGTCCCAGCACTCAGGAGGCAGAGGCAGGCAGATCTCTGTGAGTTCAAGACAAACCTGGTCTACACAGTGAATTTCAGGCTAGCCAAGGACCTGTGTCTCAAAACAAAAACAACATAAAACAAAAAAATAGCTGGAGAGATGGCTCAGCAGTTAAGAACACTTGCTGCTCCTGCAAGAGGATCAGGGTTCATATCCCACCAGTGACACTGGGGCTCACAACTACTTCTAGCTCCAGTTTCAGGGGATTTGACCCCCTCTTTTGATCTCTGAGAGTACAAGGCAAGTATATGGTGCCCATACATACATATAAGCAAAACTCATAAGGTAAAATAAATACATCTTTAAAATAATCTAAAAAGAAAAAATAACAAAAATGGATATGAATAACTAGTGAACACCAAAAATTTGAGGAAAGTCTCTAGTGTGAAAGACCAAAGCAATTAAACAGAATAAAAGATATAAACAAAACAGATAATACAGAGGACAGGAGAAAATGATCTTTTAGAGACATTTGACAAAATTTAATAAACAGGGGCTGGAAAGGTGGCTTAGTGAGTAAAGGTGCCTACTGCCCAAGCCCAATGATCTGAGTTCAATTCCCTGATCCCATGTAAAAGTGGAAGTTGAAAGAACTCACAAAAGGTATCCTCTGACCTGCATATTTGGGCTATAGCATATGTGTACACATATAGTATAGACACACCAATAACAATAAAATAAAATTTAAAGGGGCTGGAGAGATGGCTCAGTGGTTAAGAGCATTGCCTGCTCTTCCAAAGGTCCTGAGTTCAATTCCCGGCAACCACATGGTGGCTCACAACCATCCGTAATGAGGTCTGGTGCCCTCTTCTGGCCTGCAGGCAGAGACACAGACAGAATATTGTATATATAATAAATAAATATTTAAAAAAAATAAAATAAAATAAAATTTAAACATATAAACAATAACATTTAGAAAATGATTAACTAAAATGTATCTTAAAAACAAGTTGAGTATACATGGAATTGAAACACACACAAAATGTATTTTTAAAAATCAATTCTGTTGAGACAATGTCTTTCCATATAATTCTAGCTGACTTGTATTTGCTATGTAGCCCATGTTGACTTTAAATCCTTGGAAATCCTCTTGCTTCATTCTCCCAAATGCTAGAGTTACATGCATGTGCCTCCATGCTCAGCTAGAAACAGAAATACATTTTTTTTTTGTTTTTTGAGACAGGGTTGCTCTGTAGATTTGGAGCTTATCCTGAAACTATCTCTTGTAGATCATGCTGGCCTCGAACTCAGAGATTCACCTGCCTCTGCCTCCGACTGCTGGGATTAAAGGCGTGCACCATCACCGCCCGGCTTCAGAAATATAATTTTAAATGTACAAAGTCATCTAATAAAAACCCCAGAAGAAAACGAATAGAAAAAAAGGCCAGGAATGTCTCTTGGCTGATAGAGTACTTGTCTAGCATGTATAAAGACCTGGATTCGATTCCCAGCACTATATAAACCAAGCATGGCAGCACAAATCTGCAACAATCAGTATTGTGGAGACAGAAAAATCAATTTAAGATCATCCTCAATGATGTGTGCACATTTTTCCTGAACAAAAACATCTACATACCCAGACAAGGTATCTACTCACTCCAGAGGGAATCAATGAAACTCAAGAGTAACTTGGTGAATCAATGAAATTTTTTTTTAAATTAGCATACAAAACATTAGAAGTACTACTGTATATTTTCAAAGTAGATTTCTCCCTACCCTTTGATTTTCCCAATTACCATTACCCTCCCCTTTTTCCTCTTTGTTTTATATGTCCTTTTGCACACTCTCCTCTCCCCAGCTCCTTCCTCGTCACCCATTTTAACCCTCTCAGTCTCCTTCATAGATAGCCTTAGCTGGCCTAGCAGTGGCTATGTAGTCCAGGTTGGTCTTGAACTCAGAAATCCACCTTCCTCTGCCTCTGCTTACTGAGCAGTGGGATTAAAGGCACATGCACTCAGCCTGAAGATTTTTTTAAACTGGGGGTTATTTACAAGTCATGAGCAACTTATGGAGGGTAGCTTCACTACTGAAGAAAAAGTCTCTTCACCTAGCAAGTGGTTTTTTGAGGCCCACCCCCCCCCATGCAAAAGTTTTCAGTCTGTTTGGAGACAGGCAAGAAACATTCTCCCAGAAACAACTGCCTGTAAGCCTTGAAGAGGGTTGGGGTCCCTGAACCTGTCCCCTACTAATTATTTACAAATTTTGGCTAGATCTATGGCCTCTGGTGCTCATTCCCCTAGCAATTATTGTTTTTTTTAATGTATATAATATTCTGCCTGCATGTATCCCTGCGGACCAGAAGAGGGCACCAAATCTCACTGCAGATGGTTGTGAGCCACCATGTGGTTACTGGGAATTGAACTCAGGACAAAGATCTTAACCACTGAGCCATTTCTCCAGCCCCAATTATTAATTGTTTAGAAACCTTGGGAGGGGCAAGACCTCATCAGGCTCTTCTTGCCAAACTTGACTGAATCTTTTAACAGTCCAAATTTCCTTGGGGAGGGGCAGGGCCTCATGAGTCCTCCTCTTAACAACTGTTAACCCCATCAACATTTTTGGTTTGATACTTAATTGTGAGGGCCACACCCAGTCAATTCTCTCCTTCCACCATGTAGATCCCAGGGATTGAACTCAGGTCATCAAGCTTGGTCCTACTGAGCTATCTCACAGTCTCACATCCCATCAATATTTAATTGCCTATAAATCCATGGGGAAGGATGTGGCCTCATAAGCCCCCTCCTTTAGTAACTGTTAACCGTCTATAAATCTCAGGAAAGGATGTGGGATCATAAGCCCCTTTCCCATTCCATGAAGAAAAATTAATGAACCCAATCTTGTGTAGGTCTCCTTCAGGAAATCATAGCTGCTGATAGTTCAAAAAGGTATTGGCTACATCATTCCCAGAGAACACAGTGCTCCATAACAATTGGCTAATTGTAAGTGAAGTTATAGTATAGCCTAGGATACATGAGATCTTGTATCAAAAAAAAAATTAAAAAGAGGGTATGCAAGATGGCTTAGTGGCTGCCGGATGGTAGGAGCGGCACATGCCTTTAATCCCAACACACAGGAGGCAGAGGCAGGTGGATCTCTCTGATTTCGAGGTCAGCCTGGTCTAGAGAGCTAGCTCCAGGATTGCTAGGGCTGTTACACTGAGAAACCCTGTCTCATACCCCCGCCCAAAAAAGGCTTAGTGGATGAAGATGCCTCTACCACTAAGTCTGACCACCTGAATTTGAGTACCAGTACCTACATAGGAGAGAAATGACTCTCACAAACTGTTCTCTCACTTCCTCGTGTCACATGTCTGAGTGGGCATGCGTATAAGCATACACTCACACCCACGTTAATTTTTTTTAAAAGATAGCAGGATGGAGCAATAGCTCAAGCAGTAAAGTTCTTGCCCTTCAAGCATGGGACCCGAGTCTGATATTGCTAGAACCCATATAAGAATGCTGGGCATAGAAGTACGCACTTGCAATTCCAGAAGTGAGGAGGCAGAGAAAGACAGCTGCTTGCAGGGCAAATGGTCTGACATAGTCAGTAACCTCCAGGCCAATGAGAAAACCATGTCTCAAGGAAGTAGATGGCATTCTCGAGGATGGCACCTGAGGTTGTCCTATGGTGCACACACATACATACACACGCAAACACACACACACCTGCACACACAAATACACAATGAATAATAAAAAATTAAAGTAAACTAGGCATGGCTGCGCACAGCTATAACCCCATCCCCAAATGGGGACTATTAAATGTACACATCATCTATTACTTTCCCAAATTGGCTTATTCCTGAATGAATGTAAATTTAGCAAATAAACTGATGAATATTTTAAGCAATTACTACTTGAAAAATAGGATAAATTTTAGAATTAAAAATAAAAATTAAAAGGTATGCTACATAAAAACAGGTAATTATCTAGTCATGTTTCAATAAATTTTAATTTCAATATAAGTGATATCTTTAACTAGGACTTATTCTTTATACTTTAGAAATGAATGCTATTATTACTATAATAAAATAAATAAATACTTTGATTATGTGTTTTTTATCATTTCTAACTGAAAAATAAAAGAAAATTACCTAAAGTACTTCATAGATTAATTCATTGCCAAATTTCCATTACCTTCTATACTCTAGAGGAAAATAAAGAATAAAACGTAGTCTCATTCTTCAGAAGTTTACAATCTAATTTGTTTACGGTATTTGGACTTTTATCTTTGTGGTGTTGGCAATCAAATTTAAGATTTTACATGTGCTAAGTGAGTGCTTTTCTATAAGCAACATCCTGCAGCCTTATTTGAACCTTTAAAAAAACAGGTGTTGGCTGGGAAGTGGGGGCACATACTTTAATCCCAACACTCAGGAGGCAGAGGCAGGTGGGTCTCTGTGAGTTTAATAGAAGAACTAGTTCCAGGACAGGCTCCAAAGCTACAAAGAAACCCTGTCTCAAACAAACAAAACCCCAGGTGTTACATTAAAATGATCAAAATTTTGAACTGCTTCATTAAAAAGAATCTTTAAGTTATATCCTGAATTCTCATAGACATACCATATACTCTACAAATTCTCTCTAAAAATAAAAAAATTTAAAAACATCTTAGTTATAGCTAGATGTGGTCACATTCAAATATAATCCCAGAATCTGAAAGGGGAAAAGAGGGAGAATCATGGAGTTTGTGGCTGGGATAGGATACAATGCTATCCTGAGCTACACAGTGAAAGCCTGGCTTGAAAAATCAAAAGCTAGGTATGTAGCTCAGTGACAGAGCATTTGCTTAGCATGCACTAGAGTCTGAGCTTGATTCTTAGACTTGAGAGGAGAAAACAGATAGTCTCAGCTGCTAAAATGCATCAGCGGAACTAACCAGATGGTTCAGTGAGCAAAGACACTTGCCACAGAGCCTGATTACCTGAGTTCAATCCCTGGAACCCACAAAATGGAAAGAGAAACCCAACTACACAAGTTGTCCTTTGAGAATGCATGCTCACACTGAGCACACGTGCTACACCCACCAACACACTAAAATAATAAAAATAAATTAAAAGGATTTAAAATAAATGCAGTAAAAATAATTAAATGCACTTGTTTATATTTTCATTCTCTCTCTTCTTTCCCTTAAAAATGTCCCTCTTTCTCTTTCTGAGACAGGGCCTTTTTTATGTAACCTTGGTTGGATTGAACTTGTAATACACACCAGACCAGCCTTGAAATTGCAGTGATCCTCCTGCTTTTGCCTCCCAACTGCCAGGATCAAGGTGTGTATTACCATGCCTGGATGCTTTTCATTTTTCTAAGTACTAAAAAAGAATACTATGCCTAAATTTTTATCAAATAGCTGTTTCTGCAACTCTTTTACCTTTATGGAAAGTATGTGTGAATTAACTTAAAAATATATAAAAAAATTAAAGTGGACCATTGGACCCAAATGGTACTTAGTGTTGACAATTTTCCCATTAAAGATAATACAAAGACCCTTTAATAAAAAACTAATTTGTAGAGAATGAATTTTAAAAAGTCTAGATGTATATTTTTACTCAACTCACTGAGTAAATCAAGTGTTCCTATACAATTACTTACAATAATCTAACTAAAAATCAATTATTTTTCAAATTGTGTGTGTTTGCATATGCCACAGCATGTATGGAGGTCAGAAGACAACCTGAAGGAGCTGATTCTCTCCTTCTACGTTGTGGGGCCTGGGATTGAACTCAAGCTGTCAGAATTGGTGGCAGCTGGTAAACCATCTTGCTGGCTCAAGAAAAACGATTTAATGTCCTCTCTGAAGCATAAAGAAGCAAGAAAGAATATTTAGCTACAATTAGTATACAAATTGATCCCTAGCACTCCCCCAAAATTCTGTGTGGTTCTAAATATTCTCCTAGAAATATAAGTGTAAGAAAAGCAAAACATAGAATTCTATACCCCTTTCCTTAATAAAAAAGCAATGCTAAGAGGTAAAATGCTGGGCTAAAAAGGCCAGTCTAATTGGAAAATTTAACAGTCGGAGGAAAGGAGTTGAACAGAAATAGTTGAGGTGTGGAACTCTCCATCATCAGAACTTTTTCAATACTATTTTTCAATTTTTCAACATACTTGGATGTAGTATTATTCAAATACAAAAATATAAAGTCTCGGGGTTAAGAGCACTGACTGCTCTTCCAGAAGACCTGGGTTCAATTCCTAGCACCCACATGGCAGTTCACAACTGTTTATAACTCCAGTTCCAGGGGACCTGACATCCATGGCAAAACACCAATGCATCTAAAAAACAAAACATTAAAAAACTGTAGAGAGGGCCTGGGAATGGTCGCTCACACCTTTAATCCCAGGACATAGGAGGCATAGGCAATTGGATCTCTGTGACTTTGAGCCAGCCTGATCTACAGAGTAAGTTCCAGGACAGCCAGGGCTGTTACACAGAGAAACCCTGTCCTGAAAAACAAAACAAAAAACAAAAAAAAAATGTAAAGAGGGGAAATTGAATAATACTTCTTAAAAATTTTAGGTGATCCAGGCTGGCAAGATGGCTCAGAGGTTAAGAGCACTAGCTGCTCTTCCAGAGATCCTGAGTTCAATTCCCAGCAACCACATGGTGGCTTACAACCACCTATAATGTGATCTTGTGCCCTCTTTTTGCCTACAAGCAGAATATTGTACACATAAAACCCTCTTTCCCTATCTTTCTCAGGCACTTTGAGATGCCCGTAAAAAGTGAGGCATTATTCAATGAATTGAACCTTAGTTGACAGAAGACACTTGTTCAAGAACTGGCTCTAAGGGGACAGGCATGTTGGCTCTTACCTGTAATCACTGTATTTGGGAGGTTGAGCCAAGAGAATCAAGAGTTCATGGATAGCCTCGGTTACATACCAAATTCAAGGGCAGCCTGGGCTACATGGAACTCTCTCAAAAACCAAACAAAAAAAAATAAAATAAAACGGGTTTTCAGTGAGATGGGCTCAGCAGGTAAGGGGGCTTACAACCAAAACAAAATCAGAGATTCACCGTGGGTACCTACTCAGGAGAGAACTTCGTATTACCAAGTAGTCATCTGATCTCCAAACTGCGGTGTGCACACACCTACATACATACATACACCAAAAAAGAGAAAGAATATAAATAAATAAATGTAATTTAAAAGAAAAAACACCACCAGTGGTTCTACTTAAGGACCACATAACCGTTTGAGGCTATTTCTTCATCTTCACAACAGTTCTTTAATACGTCACAGCCCTGTAAAGGAGCGACAGCAATAAACATTCAAATGCTTTTGCAGATATTAAAGCAAATCACACAGATCTAAGTGAATTTATTTTTTTTAACATAAGATGACTTGAATTTATACTGTAACTCTCAAAGCAAGACACCTCACAAACCCTTCCGAGAACTGTGTAGTTTAAAAATGTTTTTAGGTATCGAATACAGGTTTAGAGCCACTAATAGGCACAGAAACTCACAATCCTACCCCAACCAACAAAAGCAAAAAACTCCAGCTCACAGATTTAAAATAAAAATGAGCAAATCCTCCAAACAAAAGAGAGGACCTTGGATAAAATCTCCCGCATTTGGAAGAAACTGGTTCCCTTGTCATTGAGACTTCTTCCTGAGAATTCAAACTTGAGGTGCATTGAGAGGGGACTCCCATGTCTGTGGCAGGTTTTTCTCCTCCGAATGAGATGCTTGACCCATCCATCGCTAATAAAACCCCCGCACAGCTCACTGACGGGAAAATCAAGCCTCTTAAGTCCACGTCTCTCCCCTCGGGGCTTTTATCCTCCAGAGTGTAGACAATAACTAAATAGAGCAAGATTTCTGTGATCTAGGAGGGCAGTCCCTTTGGGAAGAATAAGGGGACCAGCACAGAAAAACTCCTGGGCGTCCTGGGAAAGGGGGTGGGCAGAATCAAAGGGCCTCAGGAGCCCGAGGCTGGAAAGTTCGGATTGGCCCACCAGCCTTTCCCAAGGCGGCCGGGACCAGCGGCTGGGAGGATCTCGTCGCTCTCCAACGTACAAAAAAGACATCCGATGTACAAAAAACAAAAAACACAAAAACCAGACGGAGGGGCTCTCGAGAAAGCAAAGCGGGAAAGGCACGGAGGCCCTACGGCCTCCCTGGCCTCAGTAGACCGCGGCCCACGCGGCCCGGCCCGCGAGCCCCCCCCTCCCCCGCACAGTTGAGGCCTCGCTTCTGAGGGGACCGCTCGCGGTCACCTCGGCCAGCCCCAGCCCCGCGTTATCCCGGCGACCTTTCCGAAAGCCCCCCTCCTCCTCCCCGGGGCCGAATCAAGATGGTGGGCCACGCGCCATCGCGCCGCGGGGTCCCTACTCTCCACAGCCACGGGAACCCCCGCCCCGGAGCGCGCCGCGGCCGCTGCCCTCGCCTCAGAGGCAGGGAGGTGCGGGGAGGCTTACCCACGACGCTGCAGGACGTCCGGAGCTCAGAGAAGGAGGAGGAGCGGGAACAGGAGGAGGAAGAGACGGAGGAGGGGGGCTGAGGGGGCGAGGAGGCGGAGACGGAGGCCGAAGCGGGGAGGAAGAGCGGAAAGGGAGGAGCGCGAAAACACGGGGAGACCGCGGCCACACCCTACGGACTTCCAGCGACGAATGAGCTGCGCTGAAGAGACAGGCGGGCTAGACTAGCGCACACTGCCTGATGGGTAATGTGTCCATCCGGGCACCTTGCAGACCACCTCCAAGCCAATGGTGGCTGCTAACACGTGCGCAGCCACGAGCAGCCCGAGGGCTCGGCCCCTACACGGGATGCCCGCCTTGGGAAAGCGGAAAGGGGCCGCGGGAACACTGATCCCCCGCCCCCAATTACGGCTCCATATTGTATCTAAGCACACACAAACAGGAATTCCGAGATCTCCCTGCGAATAAACATTAAAAGCACCCGGTTTCAAAAACACTGGATTTGACATAGCTTTCGCGTTTTAAGAGAAAAGAGAAATTAAATTGACTTTTTAAGTCATTGACTGATGGCACCCATCACTTTGGTTTTTTTTTTTTTTTTTTTTTTTTTTTTTTTTTTTTTTTTTTTTTTTTTTTTTT
>PVIU01032619.1:0-13347 GCA_004026605.1 Ondatra zibethicus | reverse complement strand
ACACATACACCCAACTACACACAATATACACATACACCCAACTACACACAATATACACATATACCCAACTACACACAATATACACATACACCCAACTACACACAATATACACAACACCCAAGGAGAAAAGGAGGAGGAAGTAGTGGGCTCTGCCTCAGGCTTACTATATCTCTGGAGAAAGGACCCAGAAATCTGAGCTTTTACCTTAAAAATAAAAGATGTCCTTGTTTTTATTTTTGCATGTGCACGTCTCACTGTGTATAAGTGTGTCCCAAAAGGCCAGAAGAGGGTATTATATTCCCTGGAGGGTCACAGGCAGTTGTGAGCCACCTATATGGATGCGGTAAACCTAACTCCAGATGTTCTTAACTGCTGAGTCATTTCTCCAGCCTCCTCCCCTTTCATGTTTGTGTGCTTATGTATGTGTTTCTGTGGGTGTGTGCATGTGTGTGTGGGGTTACATATGTGCCTCGCAGAATGCTTGCCTAGCATTCACAAAACCCAGCATGGCATAAACTGGCTGTGGTGGGCATGCACCTATAATTCCAGTACTTAGAAGGTGGAAGATCAGAAACGTAAGGTCATCTTCTGCTGTATAGCAAGCTCTATGCCAGCCTAGACCTCACACAAAACAATAGCAATCAAAATAATGTTATTGACATAAAGATAGATTTATAAGCCAGTCAAAGAAAGTCAGTAATCTAGAAATTATCTAAACACTACGGCTCTTGGTTTTAATGTTTATCTGTTGTTTCAGATGACTGATAGGCTTATTGAGTGCGCTGCAGGGGCCGCATGGGAGTACCGGGCCATACGACAGTGCTGCCTGTAGTCCGGCCAGGTCATTTTTGACAGCGGCGCTTGTAGGGAAATGATTTTCTGTCTTTTAGTCTTTCTGTCTTTTCAGGAGTAAAAATTGGGATTTCTGAATCCCCGAGACTGAGGAGATGCTGGAAGTCCCAGTGCGAGGAGGAAAGACAGCAGGTCTTTCCTTACCAATAAGAGTGACCTCTGCTGCCCAGAGAGCTCCTCGTGCCAGCTGTGGGCAGGTAAGAGGCCCATTGGGTTATGTGTCACCTCTTCTCCTTCTCCCTGCAGATGTTGAACCTCTTTGTTGCTGTGATCATGGACAATTTTGAGTACCTCACGCGGGACTCTTCCATCCTAGGGCCTCACCATCTAGATGAATTCATTCGAGTCTGGGCTGAGTACGACCCAGCTGCGTGGTGAGTGAGCTCCAGCGCTCTATGGTCCTCAGGGTTGTCATTACCTGTGGCTCTCCAGACAGGGCCAGGGTGGTCTTAGACAGCTCCATGTGCATGTCCCCCTCAGGTGTTGGACTTGACCCAGTTCCGCGTGTGGTAGCGCTAGTCCCCCTTTCAGGACATGTTCCTCTTTGACCCCATGCCTTGGTGCAACTCTGGGACAGAGACACGGTCTTTGAGACGCTCAGTATGCTCCTTAGGAAAGTGCCTATGCCTGGGGGTCAAGGACCATTTCCAGGGCTCTTTGCACAGAAGTGTCCTGCCTTCTCCCAAGGCTTGTGTGATGGAGCATGGTGATCCAGTGAGAAGAGACAAATGTGGAAGAGACTTGTGTAATGATCAGGGGTTTGAGAGCAAATGTCATGTGTGTGTGTTTTGCTGCCGCTGTTGTTTGAAGTTCTGGTGACTGAGCCCAGAGACGTGTACCAGTTAGGCAGGCACTGCCAACTCTACCCTGCCTTCCATAATGTGGGCTTTAAATATTTCTCTAGATGGACTTGGGTTTTCCTCTCTGCCATTTCTTTTGGAGACAGGAGCCAATCTGTATGTCTGTTCCCGGCCCTAATTGCATGTTGTAGTTGCTAGGTGGAGTTTTATGGAAACCGGAGGTACTGGGAGGCCTTATTATGTTTTAGCTCCATTAATCAGTGCAGAAAACAGTTACTATGCTACGTAAGTTAGGTGTGATTTGTTTTTAGACAGCAAGGGCCTCACGCAGTGGTTTGGGTTCAAAAGTTGTTTGACGCCAGGTTCCACAGAGAGCCCTGAAACATAATGTCATACGAATCTCCCATGCCAGAGACCGTATTCAGGAAGGCAGGCAAGCAGGACACCAGGGGCTCTCCATCTATGTGTGTGTTCATCCCCCTTCGCCTACCTGGTCCTAAATTGATACTCTGACCACTCATTTCATTTACTCATGCATTCCTTCATCTTCTCTCACCTATTTCCTTGTTTACTTCTTTATTGTGTTAATGACTTTTTTGGTTCTGTGACTGTATCTACCTATCTCACAAAAAAACAACTTAAGTAAGAAAATCTATTTTGGTTTATAGGTTTTTGTTTGTTTGCTTGCTTGCTTTTGTTTTTTGACACAGGGATTCTCTGTATAGCCCTTGGCTGTCCTGGAACTTGCTCTGTAGACCAGGCTGGCCTCAAACTCACAGAGATCCACCTGCCTCTGTTTCCCAAGTGCTGGGATTAAAGGTGTGCGCCACCACAGTCCGGCTAGTTTTGGCTTATTGTTTAAGAAGTGATAAACCTGGCATGGAGGGAAGGCATAATGGTGGGAGCCTGAGGCAGCTGGTCACAGTCATAGATGAATGTTGGGGTTCAGCTCCTGTTTTTCTTCTTCAGCCTGGGACCGCAGCCCTTGGAATGAGACTCCCCTACATTTAGACTGGGGCTTCCCATCTCAATCCAACCTAGACATACTCTCACAGGGGGCTCAGAGGCTCGTCCCTTGAGGTGATTCTTGATCCCGTTTGGCTGACAGTCAACATTGACCGTCATACCCACACATTCACTTGCTCAGATATTTCTCATTCTCAGTCATGTATTCACTTATTCAGTCACTCAAGTGGTGATCGCTGAGGGCTCTTCCCTATAAGGTAGGTTATAGAGAAAGAGGCTGCAGGAGCTGACTGATGGGGGAGATACAGGCTTCTTGTCTCATTTACCATGATTGTTCAAGAACTATGCTGGGAATGAACAGTTTTCCCTGAATGAATGAGCGTTCACTTCCTACGCCCTAGGGATGGACGAGAAAACTGCAGCTGTATGCAGTTCCCCGCCTGCCCTGGTCTGTCTGTCATAGGTCTGTGTTCAGCATTTTCCAATGGGATAGTCTGACAGAGGAGTGATGATAGTCAGGTTCCTCGTGGAGAAGCCTGGAGGAGGTGGTTAGGCTGGGTATGCTGAGGTGTCTGATTAAGACCCTGGAGGATGGAGTCAGCATGAACATGTTTAGGTTTCTGGTGGAGAGCTAGAAGATACGATCAGACTACTGGCCAGAGTCCTGCTTCCCAAGGAGCCTTTGGATTCTGCCTCCTCTTCCCTAACTTGATGCTCAGCACAGAAGTGCTCAGTCTACCCAGAGGACTTGAGGGATAGCTAGACTTTCTTCTGCTGGGCTAGATTCCTGTTGCCCCTGTCCTTCAGCCTCTCCTCTGCCCCTAGAGATGGACAAGAAGACTATGGTTGTATTCAATTCCCCACCTGCCCCAGTCTGCCTCTCATAGTGCGCTTTCTGAGGTGCTTCACGAAGCTGTAGTCCTGGAAGTTTCACAGCATTGAATTAGGAGCCTGGGACTCAGATCTCTTGTTGGGGCTATTTGGACTGACAGCATCTCCATTTTTTTCCATTTATATGAGAAATCTTCAGTTTTTACATTTTCCAGAGGCAGCAGAACCACTTGTTGTTATTTCATATTGTACTTGACCAGTTTTTTACTTTGCAGAGGCTTCTCATCTCTGATATATCCATATGATTTCCCTACAATGTCCAAGACCCTTACTGAGATGCATAGGCCCAGGGATAGTACATGGGTCAAGTACAATATGAAATAACAACATATTGTTATTAGTGGTTAAGTATGTCACTGAGGTGGGGAGCAATGGAGACACTAGACCTTGGCATAAAAAGGGCAGGATAGGCTCCAACTGCAGAATTACTCATTAGCACTCCCCAGTGATCCTGACTATGACCTGAAGAGTCACTACTATTTCTGGAATGTTTTCCCAAGAGGAATATGTGCTGCAGAAAACAGATGTTCTGTACAGTGCACTTTACACTGAAGGCCAGCTGTGAAGGAACAGCGTCCCCAGTTCCTGCCATCAGTTGAAACCAAGAAAGGGAGTAACGTGCACAGTAGTGCTTAGTGAGTGGACTTGGGCTGAGTACAGCCTTGCAATCATGCACAGTAGACTTCAGTCTGTTTCCTAATTCAAGAGTTGGAGAACTCGGGGCCCTGGAAGTAATGGGCAAGTTGAAGAGATGGCCAAACAAGCCTTGAGGCAGAGGCAACACATGGCCAGAAGACAAGATCAAGCAGCCCAAAGTACAAGTACACCAGTGAGCATTGAGGTTTATGCTGGTTCCCCTCCACACTACTCCAGGAGCTGAGACTTGACAGTGCACCCAAACAGGTTAGAGCTGGACCCTACATCTGGACAGGCTCACTACAAACCTGGCAGGTAGTTGTCTTTATTTCCCAAGTGACACACATGATTTTCTCATTATCTGAGAAAAACTTTGAAACCACACACAAACGGTCAAATTTTCTAACATTTGTGTATGTGTATGCATAAGCACAGATGTGTGTGAACATATGCATGTGTGTTTATGTGAAGGAGCCTATGTGTCCTATGCATGTGCATACATTATGCACACATAGGCACATGCATGTATATAAATGTGTTTTGTGTATCCATGTGAGTTTATCTCAGTGTATGTGTGTGAGAGACTGTTTATGTATACACATCTATGTATGTATGGTAAATATGCATGTATGTTGTATGCATCTATAAGTCATTACATGTATGTATGTACATGTTAGGGTGTTTATGTGTCATTTGTGCATTGTGTGAGCTTATACATGTTGTGGGATACTAGAAAGGTGTGGCGCTCCTGGGAGCTATGGATGCCTTTCTCCAGCCTCCCTCTTGTGGCTTCAACACAAAGTGCTGAGGCGTGGAGACTCAAAATGACAATGACAGTCATATTCACCCATCTGTTCAGTAAGCATTTCCTCAGCATCTGCTGTGTCCTGGTCTGGGTCCCAAAGGTGAAACCGTAAGCAAGGCTATGTGATGGGTTAGTTGCGTGGCCACAGCTTGAGGCCAGGACGTTGTGGAGGAGGGAAAGGTCATGTGGCATGGGAACTGGACGAAAGGAGGCGAGCGGAAGATGAACTGAGTTCTAGGTCACTCTGGGTGGGCACAGATGTGAGAGGCGAGCCAGGTGGACGGTATGGGGCTCGAGCGAGTGCTAAAAACAGAGAGTGAGATGGAAATAGTGTTAACACGGGGTAACTTTGCTTTTGGGGAGCTTTTGAATATTTTTGGGAAAGTATCCAGAAATAGCAGGGTTAACAGTGCCGCGCCCACATGATGCTGCTGTCATAGTTCAGACGTGACGGGTCGGCCCCGTTGCCATTGTCCCTGGGGTCCAGCAAGATTAGCAAATAAGGGGGAGAACTTCCTCTTTCACAGAAGTAAACTGGGCGTGGTTTGGTACTTGTTGAACTGAGAGGGTAGAAACAGAGGATTAAGGGGGTCAGCGCTGACCAAATTCCAGGGGAACACCCGTGTGTCCAGGGAGATGGGGGCAATCGGGAGGCATTTAGATGTGTACTTCTGATTAGCATTTCTGCATCTGAGAAATGTGTGGGGTGTGTCATGGTAGTGAGAGCAAAGGCCAGAAAGAGGAGCCCTGTGGAGAAAAGCTCTGGCATTGAGGAACTGAAAGACGGGATAGACAGCAAGTGCATGGGCAACGCCGCCAAGACCGGCTAATGATAGGCGTGGCACAGTGTGCAAAGCGGGGCTCATGGGGAGTGCCACGGGTGTAGACAGCATATTATTCTGAGTATTTCCTGGCTTCATTCACTGTAGGGATTATCTTGGGGCTGCCACTTTCCGGGGAGCAATGGACTCCAGGTCCCACTAGGAAGTACTGTCACCCCCACCTCACAGCTCATCCTTCCATTGCAGACTGGGTGGGTCGGCGGGACGGGCTCCATCATGCCTTGTTGCCATAACCTGTGACATTTCCTTTCCAGTTGCCGGATTCATTATAAGGATATGTACAGTTTGTTGCGTTGTATTGCGCCACCCGTTGGCTTAGGAAAGAACTGCCCTCGTAGGTTGGCCTACAAGGTTTGCAACTTCAGAGCCTCCATCTGACATACTTCCCTGCCCGAATCGCAAACACTGCACACACTCCCTGCCTGACTTGGGAATGACAACACCTCACCTTCTCTTTCCTCTGTCCTGCCCTGCCCTGCATTCCAGCATCCTGGATACTGTGGTTCCCTGTCTTATCTCCCCAACCCATCCAGCTGGCTGGAGGCAGGCAGCCTTCGAGACAGTGCCCAAGGAGCTTTCTGACCTTGCTAGGCTAAGTCTAGCAGGCCCAGCTGACTGGGTGTGGGGAGTGGGGCTGGGGGAAGGGTTGTGGGTGAGACAGATCCTGCCTTTACCAAAGCAACAGCCGTCACACCCAGCATTCCTGCAGGCTCTTATGAATGGGCTGATGGTCAGACAGGCCAGAGGCTGAGAGCCCAGAGGAGAAGTATGGATGTGGGTGCAAATAAATAAGGAGCAGTTGTCCTTGTGGGCCAGAGAGGCTTTCAGGTCCCTGGGGGAGGGGAGAGAGGGGACAAGAAAGAGGAGCCCTCCTGCGTCGCTTCTGGATTGATGTGCTCAGCTCAGGGAGAAAAGCCCTGGCCTGGAACTGGGAGCGGAGGGCAGGGTCTGGGCAGATCTGCCCTCTGGAGAAAGGCTGGACTCTGCTGTGTCTCTGAGACCCCGAGCCCACAGGCAGGTGCCCTGGGGTAGAGGGAAGCCCCAGCCTCTCGACTTGGGAAGATGCTTCACCAGCCCCAAGATGCTCCCCTGAGTCCCCAACCTTGGGTTCCAGGCCCCACAAGGGGCACATCCAACCTGTTGGTCCCAACCCGTGCTGTCAGAGGCACCAGTGGCGCCAGGCCACAGCTTACTCAGCTCCTCCCTTCCTGCGGTCTCCTTCCCGTCCAGCCCTGACCTCAGCAGCAGCCCTGCCCTGGGCTGGCCTCGGGCGTCTCTGGGCTTGGAGCTGACTTGCCCTGTCGTTAAAGTTTAGTCCCCTAAGAGCTCCGGGGCTCCTTCTCTGGTTTTCTAGTCTGTCGTAGATCTTTCTCCACTTTAGCCTTTGGCTTTACTTGGAAGCATATCTGAGCTGCCCACTGAGGCAGGCATTGCTGTTGTGGCTCTCAGTGGCAGCCGTGCTGGCCCCACACAGCCTGGCCAGTGCTTCCTGCATGGTGAAACAGTTCTTTCTGATTTGGCCTTGTCTATGGTTCTAAAAGAGTAAAGTCAGAAATTTATAACCCAAAGCCGCCCCGATGCAGCCCTCCCTCAACCCCTCCATGTTCATTAGCTCAGACGTCACCCCTGCCCGCTGCCCTGCACTGGGCTGCTATGAGGAGGTGAGGCTGGGGGTGGGGGCAAGCAAGGGTCAAGTCAAGCAGAGACTCCCTCATTTTACTTGTTTTGATTTGGGGCGTTTACCCGACACTTTGGTTAACTGAATCTGTTTTCTTGTCTGCTTCCTCCCCTGCCCGCTCCCTGCTCTATCCCTCCTGCCGTGTGCCTCTCCTGTGGACCACCCCACTATGCCTGGCCTCTGGAACGGGTTTCCAGTGGGCGCATCAGTTACAATGACATGTTTGAGATGCTGAAACACATGTCCCCACCTCTGGGGTTGGGGAAGAAATGCCCGGCTCGAGTTGCATACAAGGTAGACCTTGACCCTGCACTGATCCTGCACCCAACCCAGGAGCCATCTGTGCTTGGCTGGGCCCGCCTGGGCCTTGCTCAGCCTGCAGAGCACTCATGGGCTCCCCCTGCTTTTTCAGGGTTTGTCTGGCTGTGTGGCTGAACCTGGCTGCCTTACCGCTGCTCCCATACCACCCTGAAACCCATTGCTCCCATCCCAGATAGCGGGACATGTCTCTGCACTAACTCCACCCAGCTTCCCCATTACTGACATCCTTGAGAAGCTCAGGACAATGGAGCCAGAGTCAACTCTACCCTACCCTACCTTTTCCCTTCCCTTCCTTTGCCTTCCCAAGAATGAGAAGAAAAACAAACCAATGCTTTTTGGACAGAGGGTGCTTTATTCTGGGCTTGGGACTACCCGGCTGCCCTGTCCCCTGTGCTCCTATCATGGGCAGTCATCAAGTCTGCAGGGTCTGGCCTTGGGGGATATACAGGGCCGGTGGAGCCTCTGCCGCTCACCTCTTTCCTTGACCTTCTACCCCTGCTAAGCTCAGCCTTGTAGGGATGTATGCCCAGCTTCAGTCTCCAAGGGCTTCCTAAGCTTCCTAGTGGGAAGGGGTGCCTTGATGTTGGAAAGGAATGGGTGTTCAGACACCCTGGGGTGAGGGTCCCAGCTTTGGAAGTTCAGGAGTCACGAATCACTGAGTCACAAGGAAGGAAGTGAGCAAGGACACCTCCAAGCCTCCTTCCTGGCCCAGTCACAAGCTTCTTCCGCCTGCAGTGCTACCTTCAGCACCCCCAGCCCCTACTGCTCCCCAATAAACAGCACACCCTGTGTTTGCCTCTGTCTGAGAGAGCTTTCCGCCAGAGCCTCCCTCTTTGGTTCACCGTCCTCTGTCCGTATTCTGTCTCTGTACCCCATCCTAGGTTTATGTCTGCCACGTCATTCAGTGTAGTCTGTGGGAACCAATCAACTCTCCCACCACTCACAGATGCCTCTGGGTTCTTCCTGCCTTTATCTGCCCCCAACTAGCATGTGTGTTGAAAGCGCAGAGGCCCTGCCTGCATGCATGCATGTCTCTATCCACAGGAGGGAGAGCTCTGTTCCTATGACACCCAGTCAGGCAGAAAGGCAGGCGCGAAGGGTTGTGCTGCCCTTTCTAGCCATGCCTATGGATCCCGAGGTTCAGGGTATGACCAGACCAAGGGAGGCTTCTGGGTAGGTTGCAGGTGGCTTGGGGCAAGATGAGGAGGGCCTGAGAGAGGCTTGGAGTACCATTTCTGGAGCTTATTTGCCCTGGTCTTGCCACTCTGCTTCTCTGAGGTTCTTTCTCTGCCCTCCACGACTAGGGGCTAACCAGTGGGAGCCTTATAAGGGTAACCCTCGGTGTCCTGGACAGATCTCCCCCTCTTAGAAGTAGTCTGCTTGCTCTTCTCTCATTCCCATCCTAACTCCCCTCCCTGGAAGAGGAACTCCGTGACCTCTCACACTGCCATCGGTGCTGGTCTGCAGGGATGCCATGCTCTGGGAAGCATTTTTTCCTGGTGTATAACATACATGACATGTGAGGTCCTGGTCCTGTAATTGGATGTGCCCAGTGGGGCTTTGCCAGCATTCATAGGACAAGAGCCTACCTCCTGTTTTCTGTGCCCCTGTGCCCCCTGTATCACAGCCAAGATACAGAACTTGGGAACAAAGTTCTAGGGGCTGGGCTTTGTGGCCCTCCCCCAAAGAAGAGTGCTTGCCCCAGGGAGGAGCTCCTGCCTCTAGTTTTCTCCCTGTAGAGAGGACACAGTGGGGTACAGTAGTCCTGGGGTGCTTCTTGGCCAAGGGAGTGCTCCTCAGATGCACCTGAGTCCTCCTCGAGGGCCCAGATGTTCTCAAAGCCGGAGATTCTTACAGCTGCCTAGTTGCCCCAGAGGACTGATTCAGACACACCCTGTTTAAGGTGTTTTGTCTCTGAAAACTGAGAAAGGAAAGGGCCATTCAGATGGAAGCAGAACAAGCCTGAGACTGTTTGCACCCCCTCCGCTCTGGCCCCTGGAAGGTCTCTTAAGACCTATGATAGTGTATCTCTTCAAGTACCATCAAGTGTTTCTTTCCAGTCCCTGTTAGTGTGGTTAAGACTTGAGTTAAGCGAGTTTCTCTCTTGAGACGTGCCCCACCAGTACTGGACCGCAGAGAGGCCTTTTGGCTGCTGCTCCTAGATGATCCAGTTGGAGATAGAGGAGGACAGGTAAGCAAAGTCATAGGACAGGGTCCCATCTGTTCTTTACTCTGTCTTGGATCCACCTTCCTCAGCCAAGACTACTCCACCCTTCTGGCATTCACAGGCAGTGGGCAGGAGTCAGGTTCCTGGCCCAGCCTCTGCTATAGCTTTTGCTTGGATTTCTGCTCTTCTCTAGCCAGGAGAATCTCAGCTCAGATGAGAGTGGGGTCCGGGAGGAGAGAATGCTGGCAAAACTTCCACCAACCCAGCCTTCTTGGACCAGGCACCTGCCGGGACCCCTCTCAGGAAGCCAAGCCAAGCTCCAGAGCCCAGACACTAATTGTAGGGTGGGAGTGAGCCTGACATGCTTGGCCCTGATCTGCCCCTACTCATCCCCAGCGCCTGGTTCGCATGAACATGCCCATATCCAATGAGGACATGACGGTGCACTTCACCTCCACGCTGATGGCCCTCATCCGGACAGCACTGGAGATCAAGCTTGCCCCAGGTGAGTCGGGGGGCCTTGGGGAAGGGAGGGCACTGGCCAGCCCATCCTTAGCATGTTTACTGCCAGCCTTGGGTAGTGTGACTTCCTGTTTCAAAACAGAACAACACACACACTAAAGTGATCTACTTCATGTAAGAAGGAGGATAAAGGAATGGGCTCTGTCTGGGCACAACTGGATAGATTTACCTGCTCTGCTAGGCACTGTTTACCTTGATGCTTGCGTTAGCACTGCAATGACCTCGTAATTGGGGAAGAACCAGCACAATGAAATGCAATCCCTTGTTCTAGGTCATTCCATCCAGCAGTGATAGCCTGCCCCAATCATGTAATAGGGAGCCTGTACCATCTTTCCCTTCCTTTCCCTTCCTCTCTACTAGACGGACCCTCCACCCCATCACTCTCCCGCATCTGTGCTATAATAGCTTGGCTTCTTCTGTTGTGAGGAGTGGAGGCCCAGCCTCCTTTGTACTCCAGGCCCCATCTTTTCTCAACATCTCCCTAAGGATGTTATCCATAGTTTCATCCTCTGCTACTTGGCTTTGTTGGGTTTTCTCTATTTGGGGTTACTTGTGTCAATATGTGAGCACACGCTTATCACTCCTTTCTTTGAAAAGGTTTGTCCCTTATCCCTCTGCAGGCCAGAAGAGGGCACCAGAGCTCATTACAGATGGTTGTGAGCCACCATGAGGTTGCTGGGAATGGAACTCAGGACCTCTGGAAGAACAACCAGTGCTTTTAACCTCTGAGCCATCTCTCCAACCCCCATGTTCCTTTTTTCTTTCTTCATAGGAACCAGCTACTTGAGGGACTAGTCTGCTGATTTCTCTTCTCCAGTTTTCATTTAGGCAGCAGCCTTCCTCAGAGTTCAGTTCCCATGTCATTTTTTTCAAATCTGTTCTTTGACTTCTCTGGCCCACCACTTTTGAACTGTGGGTGCCTCATATCCCCTTCTTGCTGTTGCCACCTTGCCCAATCCTTGTGCATATACTGAATCATAATCTTGTATTTTCAGTCCAGACAAGAGTAGCACAAGTTATTCCATCTTCACTCAGAGGCTCTGCAGGTTTCCCACTGACTTATCTAGCTAGACCTTGGTTCCAGGTCCTTCCACATTCTTCCCTTCCTCCATCATGGAGAACTCTGTTCTGTGTTCCCTGTTCAAAACCTTGAAGTTACCCTTAGTCTATCATTTTTCTAATTTACATCTCCATGCTGACTTTGCCCAGCATGAGTCACCTCTCTGCCTTGGCCCACTCTCTGCAATGCCCTTGCCCTCGATCTGCCAGCGTTTCCAGGTTAAAAAATCATAACAAGAATGTAGGCAAACCTCCAGCTAGACCAGTCAAGAAGGAAGATGCAGATAACTAAAGCAAAGAGCAGAAGAGGTGTGTGGTCACAGCTGCTGCTGACATAAAGCATAGCGAGGGGAGCAGCATCTTAGGGGAGATGTGTGAGCTCTTTGAAGAACACAAGCTATGAAGCTCTTTCAAGAGTAGATAAGCTCAGGGCTAAGGGGATGAGTGACTCTTTTGATAAATCCAGAGTCCACATAGAAGTACTAGGCATGGTGGTGCTTGTAATTCCAGCACTAGGGGTATGGAAACAGGATTTTTTGGAGTTTCTGGTCAAACAATTTGTGAGCTTCAGGCTCACAGTGAGATTCTGTTTGAAAAAGGGTACATAGCAGCTGGGCGGTAGTGGCGCATGCCTTTAATTCCAGCACTCAGGCAGAGGCAGGCGGATCTCTGTGAATTAAAGGCTAGCATGGTCTACAGAGCGAGTTCCATGACAGCCAAGGCTGTTACTTCAAGAATGCTGTCTAAAAAAAAAAAAAAAAAAAAAAGGAAGAAAGAAAGAGGGCAGATGGCTTTGTGAAGATGATGCCCAAGGTCATCCCCTGGCCTCCACACATGCACAGAAGTGCCTCACACAAGCACCAGCACACACAGGTGCACATACAGGTGCATATGCACCCTCACAGCTTCACGCACCCCACACATATGCATGAAATATGAGATAACCTTAGTATCTCTTCTTATTTCTTAGATAAACTGATAGCAAACCACCTTCTAGCAGGAAACTCAAAGTCTCGATGACTTCCTTGATGAAGTCTATCAAACATTCCAGTGAATACAGACTTTCTAGACTCTTACAGGAAATAGAAGAGGGGATATTTCTCGACCTGTCTTAAATGTACTATATTCTGATACAGGAAACAGAGATATGGCAGGAAATAAAACAGCATGAATGTGGGTATAAAGTTCTTCAGTATAATTTTAGTGAACTGAATCTAGACATAAAAATCTTCAGTGAATTTTATTGAGCAAATCTATCAGTCCGTAAAAGAAGGCAATACATGATGCCATTGTCAAGGGTTATCCCTGTGGTGGAAGGCTGGTTTATGTTCTAAAGCCCAGCCAGTGTAACTTACTATAGCAAATGATAACAGAAACTATATGATATCTCCACAGTCACACAGGAAAACAAGCATCTGACAAAATCCAACATTCATTCATGTTAAGAATGGTCTATGTAGACTTCGAATTAAATGATAAGTCCAATAAATGCATGATAAAGGA
Organism: Ondatra zibethicus; assembly: GCA_004026605.1. NCBI lineage: Eukaryota > Metazoa > Chordata > Mammalia > Rodentia > Cricetidae > Ondatra > Ondatra zibethicus. Next base: position 305 of record PVIU01032619.1, on the reverse strand, counting down.
TAGCTATGAAAAATTACAGCTAGTGCAATATTTAACATAGAAACTCTCTTGAAGTTGATACTCTAAGATGATGGTTGGCCGTCAGGGCTCATTGTCAAGGATGTGCTTGAGGCGGTAGCCATTGTAATAAGATAAGAGAAAGAAACAAGAGCTAGAAATGATGGGGAGGGGGAGAATATGATCACAATAGAAATGATGGGGTGGGGGGAATATGATCACAATAGAAATGATGGGGAAGGGGAATATGATCACAATAGAAATGATGGGGAAGGGGAATATGATCACAATAGAAATGATGGGGGAGG
>PVIU01032618.1:0-13347 GCA_004026605.1 Ondatra zibethicus | reverse complement strand
GTGCACCAACAAGAACCTGCTTTAAATTTCCATGCCAATTTACAACCCCCAGACTGTACCAGGCAAGGTTAGTGGCTATTGAAAATACCACCAGGACAGGGCTATCTAAAGACACATTCGGTAGTGTGTTAACTATACAAAAAAAGACACTGTACAGTTTAAAAACAAATCTTACACAGCCTTACATTTCAATTTTTTTCTTTAAAAGGAGTGAGTTGTGTACAGGGGGGTTAAATGCTTTATAGACAAGAAAAAAAAACTGCGCTAGAACCAACTTATTCATCATCATCATCTTCTTCCTCATCTTCGTCTTCCTCTTCTTCCTCCTCCTCTTCATCCTCTTCGTCCTCCTCATCATCTTCCTCTTCCTTCTTTTTCTTGCTCTTTTCCGCCTTGACCACCCCCTTTTTCGCTGCATCGGGTTTTCCTTTAGCTCTGTAAGCAGCAATATCCTTCAAAAACAAGAAAATAATAGAAGACAAGATAAATAACAAAACATGACAAAACCTCAGTCTCTAAAATACACAAGTAGGCCCACTGCACCTTCCCAAATAATTAAAAATAAACAATTAGCAAGCCACAAGTCACGAGGTGGCAGTCTAATATTTGTATTGTTGTGCCTCACTGAGGTGCAATTATGCACCACATCCTAATTCCAGTTTGAGAACTAGAAGACCGATCAAAGGGTAACACTGCCACCTTCTGAACACAAAACAGCATTCCACAGGTCCACAGTCAGACCCTAATTCACGGTAGACAACGGGGGTGTGTGATAAATGTGCTAGTAAGCCTGCTAGAAGTGGATTATTTTCAGAATAAATAACTTTAAAAAATTAGTTTTAAGTTTTTAAGCATTTCAATTTAGGTATAGAAATCACAACTTTCCTTCATCCTATTTATAATTACTTTGGCAGTCTTGAAATTTAAGTAACTTTTTAAATTCAAAGTGAACAGAACATATTCGTGTATAGACAGTACAGTTATTTAGTTACTTTGCATAACCTACTTTTGTACTGTATGCCTACCTACCCATTTAAAAATCTTCCTGTCCAAAATTAACTACCAAATTTCCCCCAAAAGTTGGAGATAGTAAGAAGTAAAATTAAAACATCTTAAACATATGGCCTTAGCTGAAGTCACATTATATGCAATTTTAACAATGTATTTTGGTCCTTCCTATTTGAAAAATGGATCTGCAAGCAAACAGGAAATTAAGACAAGTTATCAAGTATAATCACCCAACATCCGGCATTCCCTTTCTTTCTTACTCTTTACCTTTTCGTACTTCTCCTTCAGCTTGGCAGCCTTCTTTTCGTAGGGCTGCTTGTCATCCGCAGCAGTGTTGTTCCACATCTCTCCCAGTTTCTTTGCAACATCACCAATGGATAAGCCGGGGTGTTCTCCTTTGATTTTGGGGCGATACTCAGAACAGAACAAGAAGAAGGCCGAACTAAAACCAGAAATTAAATTTTAGGATTTTAAAACCAAACGCTGTCAAATTTTTACTGTTTTGCAATTTAAGTACCTACTAATCTCATGTGCTGATGCAGGATATTTTGAATTAGTTTTAAGCAATTTCTAAAGATATAAAAGGGACAAAAATTATAGTAAGTGGTATCCTGTGCAGAGGAATCAGGTATTTTAATTCAAATGCCCTGGCTAGTATATCCTACCCAGTATGAGTTACAATTTTGACAACTTAAATACATAACCTGAGCCATTCTCAGCCAAGAAACCAAACACTGGACACTCAAGGTGGATAATTTATACCTACCATGAAACACCTCAAAATAAAGCTGTACTTACGGAGGCCTCTTGGGTGCATTGGGGTCCTTGAACTTCTTTTTGGTCTCCCCTTTGGGGGGGATGTAGGTTTTCATTTCTCTTTCATAACGAGCCTTGTCAGCCTTGGCCATGTCTTCAAATTTCCCCTTTTCTTTAGCAGACATGGTCTAGAAAAGTTAATTGTAAGCTTAACACATAAATATTTAATAGTCATACACTATGACAACAGCCAGCGGCGGCCCTCCATCCTAATTTGGAAGAACTGGCTGTCAGTGTCTAAATCCCTCTTACCTTCCACCTTTCTGAGCACTTCTTGGAGAACTCTGAGAAGTTGACAGAAGCATCCGGGTGCTTCTTCTTGTGTTCCTCCCGGCAAGTTTGCACAAAGAATGCATACGAGGACATTTTGCCTCTCGGCTTCTTAGGATCTCCTTTGCCCATGTTTAGTTGATTTTCTAAAAGAAAGCATTTGGTGTTAGTAACAACATTATGAAATTGACAAGCTGCAAACTACTCGGGGTGGCAAGGCAAACCAAAGTTTGTGTTATTTAACCCAGCGGTGACGACAATCTCCCATGAAAACCAGACAGGGCATTGCAAACGCTAACCAATTCCTAGAAGTGGCTAAGCCACAGAATGAGAAGACAGGACACAGAAAAAAACAAAAACGGCCCCCATGTCTGATCACAAAGTGTAGGCAGATACTCAAGCATTCGCTCTCTCTCTGTGTCTGTTCTGAATGACTGCCCAACCGGCTATTAAAACCATTTTTCAAACTCCCAAAAAAAATTTTAAGCCAACAAAACCCAAACGTCTCAAAAAGAAAACCCACCCTGTCCATGAGTGAATTTTGCGGCGTACAAGGAATGATGCCGTGGACCTTAGAGAATTACAGGCCTAGAAAAGCCGGGTGGGAGGGGGGGAGGGCAAAAAAAAAAAACCAAACCAAAACAATAACTGCCCCTCGTGCAGGCCAAGTTTACCCAGCTCTCAGAACACCCCGTCTTCGCATCAAACTTTGCTCGGGAGGGCGGAGACGGCGCTGGGACGGGGCCGGGAGAGGCCGCCGTTTCCTATCGCTTTGGCCCCGAGATGCGTTTCTGCTCTGACTAAACACGTCCGGTCTGAAGTTTCTCCGAGTAAACAAGGATGAGGGACAAAAGCCACTCCTGCCGCCACCCCCCTCTCGCTGCCACGGGGGTGTCTGGGTTGCTTGTCTTTTTTATCCCTTGTTTTTTGTTTTTTTAAACCGGGCCCGTGGAAAGTTGGGGTGCCCCGGCGCGCGCGGGGGGCCTCCCCCGCCCTCGGAACTTGGCCCGAGGCTGAGGGCCGCCACGTGCGCCCGGAAGGCCGCAGGCTCGCGCCGCCGCCCCCATTTTGTCGGCCGCGGCGCAGGGAGAAGCCCCGCTCGAAATGGGGGCTGGCTCCGCCCGCGGCCGCCAGGGCCGGCGCACGGAATGGCCGCTGCGCGTCTTCCCCGCCTGCGCCGCCGCCGCGAGGGCGAGCGCGAATATGGCTCCTTCCCTTTGTGTGCGCGCGCGTGTGTGTGTGTGTGTGTATGTGTGTGTGAGTGTGAGGAGACTGAGGCGCGCGGCGGGCGGGGCGCTGGCGCACTCGCCATGGCGGCGGGGGAGGGGCGGGGGCGCGCGGCTCCCCTCCCCCCCCGCGGCCCCCGCGCCGTCTCCCTCCGCGCGCCCCGCCGCCCCCGCACGGAGAACGCGGGGCTGTGAAGAGCGAGAGGAGAGAGAGCGAGGGGGGGGAGAAAAAAAAAAGTTGCCTCAGAACTGCTGCGCCCAGCTTCCCCCGCCCGCACGCCCGCCTTGTTTTCTCTCCAGCCAGCAGCGCCGGGCCGAGTCAGCCATGTTCCAGCGAGCGCAGCGGCGCCGCTTCCCCCCACTGCCGCCCGCTCGCCCGCCGCCGCGCCCGGCCCGAGCCGCCCCGCACGGCCGCCCCCGGCCCACCCGCGCCGCCCTCGCCCGCAGCGGCGCCCCGCCCGCCGCCCCGCGCTCCCCGCCGCGGCCGCCCATGCAGCCGGGAAGCGCCGCCGCTGCCCGCTCCGCGCACGCCGCCCGCCCGGAACGCTCGGCCCCGGGGGCCGCGAACACGTTTTAAAAAAAAATTTTTTTTTAAAAAAATCCGAAACAAAAATTTAAAAAAAAAATTTTTTTTGCGCCAGTGAAGCACGGACGCCGCCGCGGGTGGGAAGTGGCGGCCGCCTGAGGCCCGCGGGAAGGCTCGGCGCGGGGCAGCGTTCGCGGCGCCCGGCGGAGCCTCGCTCCGTGCGCAGTTCCCCCCACGGTCCCCCCTCATTTGCCTTTGTGTGGAGCCTGACCCGCCGGCTCCGGGCCGCGGGGATCCGGCCGCCGCGCGGGCGACGAGGCTGCCCGAGGCGCTCTCGCCGCCGCTCGCCGTCCCGCACTCACCGTCCGCGAGGCACAGAGTCGCCCAGTGCCCGTCCGGCTCTCGCTTGCCCCGGCGCTGTCTCTATGGAGCTCAATGTACTGCAATGGCTGTGAGAGCGGGAGCCAGACGCAGCCTCCTCACTCTCTCCGCTCTGTAACATTACTCTCCAGCCAGCGCGCCTCCTATTGGCTACCGCCAACTCACGGGGCTCGCTCATTGGCCCGTTCCCTCCCATTGTCCTGACCAGAGCCCGCGCGCCATTGGCTGGCTCCGGGGACACGTCACCGAGGATTGAAACAGCGCGCAAATCTGAATGTGTGTGTGTGTGCGCCGGGCCGAGAGGCTGAGGCGGGAGAGGCAGCGGCAGCGGCAGCAGCTGCTACGGGAAAGCCGAGCTCTATGGTGTCTGTGTGCCTGCGTCGGCCCCGAGCCGGCCCCACGCCCGAGCCGCGGCGCGCGCGCCCAGGGCCTGGCTTCGCCGCAGCCGTCGCCGCGTCCTCGGGCCCGGGCGGCTCCCGCAGGCCCGCCCCCCCCTCCCGCGCCCCGCTCCCGCCCCGAGCCGTTGAGACGAGCGGCCCTGGCCGGCCGAAGCCTCCCCGAGTGGGGCGACCCGAACGCGGGGGCCTCTGCGGGCCTGGGGACGGCCGTGCTGCCGCAGCCCACCACGGGACACCCCGCAGCGGGGTCTCACGGCGTCGTGCCCACCCTGCCCGGAGGCCTAGTCTGCACCCACAAGCAGGCGTCCAGTTGCACCCCTGTTTCTGGATTTGCTCGAGTTTCCCAGTACTTCTCGAACTTTTTTTTCTTCTTTTTTTGTCAAACACAAAGCACTGTTTTGAACTTCCCGGACACCAAAGCTTTATTCCAGGGAATTAATGCACGGCCACTGGGTTTTGATACTGGCTGCTCTCAGGAAATGTTTGGGAGGGCCAGCTAGAATTAGCAAGTTCGTTAAAGACCTCATCTCCCCACCCCCACCCGCACACACTGGCTGTTTTCTGGGACTTGGTGTGGATTACTGTTAGAATCAAACGAATCTTTGTGATCGCTATCTTCCATTCGATCACACCACTTAGTGCATACATGTACCTGCTCTAGGATTACCAGACGTTTAGGGCTACTGTTACCTGAAGGATTAGATGCAGGCGGAGACTGCTCGGGCCCAAACCCACAGGCTGGGCTTTCTCCCACTCACCAAGCTGGCTGGTAGTCACGCTTCGGTCTGCAGAGAAAATAGGCCAGTTCCAAAGGCCACGGGCTTACATTAGCCCTTGGTGAATGCACTATCTTTCCCTTTCAGGGGCAGACCACACCTCTCTTCAGTTACAACAGACATCCCCCATTTTTTTTCACTCTGACATCGTATATACTTCTCTACCCAACAAAGAATTTGTTCCTCCAAAGTGCAATCGATCCAAGTCAAAACAGACCACATTGGGTTAGATTTCTATACCGCTTCCAAGGCTCTATTATCTAATGGGTTTGCTCGACTTTATTATGCTTATTGAGAAAAGGGTTAGATAATCTTTTCTGACCAGTGCTTTAAAACGTCCATTGTCGTTTTTGAAAAAAAAAAATACACTCTTGGTCTCAGGGAATATCATTGGTGTGAATAAACAGTACACAAAAGATATACGTACAGACACACACACACACACACACAAACATGTAGTTGCTGGGTAGGATAGCATATGCCTTTAGTCCCAGCACTCGGGAGGCAGAGGCAGGAGAATCTCCACGAGTTCCAGACCAGCCTGGTCTACACAGGCCTGTCCAGGGCTACACAGTGAAACCCTGTCTCAAAAACAAACCAACAAAAGACCACTCTAGTATTAAAGACTATGTGAACAAGCATTGTGCACTATCGATATTTAAAATATGTTAAATTTTAAATTGTTATTCTCATTTGTATTTACCCTCTTTGCACCAAGCCAACCTTTGTCCTTTAGATACATCTACATCATTTCAGACCTGTTGTGTCATCTTAGGTTTGTATAAGATATTCAGTAGGGGGTGGAGCCATGGTTCTTGGTTCAAAGCACTTACTGCTCTTACAGAAGACCTGGTTCAGTTCCCAGCACCAACATGGCACCTTACATATGTATACACATACACACACATAATATATATGTAAATATATATATAAAATCTTAGAATAATTAAAATATTTCATAGCATTCCCCATTACTAAAGTGTAGCTTCCGTTTGAAGTGGCACCATCCACATTTCCAGCACTGGTTCTGGTCCTGCTGCCCGCTCTACTAGTTGTCTAGACTAAGCTTACACTTGGGAGGGTAAATTAATGGCCCACAGAGCAACAAGAGAGAAATGGACACGCATGAAGTTTCCATTTGAGAAGGGTGGGGAGTAACAGGCACCGGAGTTAAATAGCCAGAGGTTCAAATCTACCATCCCTGTGTATCGGGTTGCCCATCCTTAAGCAGATGGCCAAGGCTTACTGTGAGGGTTACATTTTACTTTGGGAAACAGGGTTTTGCTGTGTCGTCCGAGCTGGTTGTCCTTTCACAGATTGATGGGGTTTTCTTTTTTCATATTATTTAATAAAATTTGTGTGTAAGGTGCTGCGGCCTTGTACCTCCAATCCTAGGATGATACCTCCCCCCAACAGAGTCTACTTTGTAGCCCAGGTTATCCTCTAACTCATGAACCTCCTGGATGCTAGGATTCCAGGCTTGTGGTACCATAGCTAGTGCCAAATCTGAACTCTTTTTCTTTCCTTTCTTTCTTTTTTCAAAGGGTTTCTCTGAAACTTACTTAGTAGACCAGGCAGGACTTGAACTCATAGAGATCTGCTTACCTTTACCTTCCAAGTTCTGGGATTAATGGTGTGCACCACCACTGCCCAATCAGATCTGAACTTTTGTTTTGTTTTTGGGTTTTTTTTGAGACAGGGTTTCTCAGTAGCTTTGGAGCCTATCCTGGAACTAGCTCTTGTAGACCAGGCTGGCCTCAAACTCACAGAGATCCGCCTGCCTCTGCCTCTCGAGTGCTGGGATTAAAGGCGTGCGCCACCACCGCCGGGCTCAGACCTGAACTTTTTAAAGTTTAAAATTACGTCATGCAGACATCTACCATCCCAGATCTTAGAAAGTCTCAAGTATAACTAATCTTGAGGTTTTCTTCATATTTTAATTTTATGTGAAGGCAAACGGTTACAAATCTAGTTAAGCTTTTTGCTTGTCTTGTTTTACTTCACCTCAAATAGCACTAACCCTCATCTGGGGCTGCACTTTTTTAAGATTCCATGCTGGAGAGAATTTACAGAATTCTACTAGCATGAAATTTGATTTCTGTATCTGAGATGAGATTTAGGTCAGTGGCAGAGTTTCCCAAAGCCCTGAGTTCAGTCCTCACCACATGCTCGCAATACACACACACACACACACACACACACACACACACACACGCACGCACACACACATACACACACCCACACGCACACACACTCAAAGAAGTTTTAAAAATAAACACTTTGTTTTGTTTATTATTTGTTTTGTTTTTCAAGACAGGCTTTCTCCCTGTAGCCCTGGCTATACTAGAACTCACTCTGTAGACCAGGCTGGCCTCCAACTCACAGAGATCCACCTGCCTCTGCCTCCCAAGTGCTGGGATTAAAGGCGTGTGCCATCATAACCTGTTGGGGATCTCCAGTTTGGGGCCCCATTACAAACCCCACCTTCAGCGAGCCAAGCACCAGCTCCTGTCCTCTCCAGACCCTGCCCAAAGAAAGCCTGCCAAACATTGGCTCCACCCCTGGAGGGTATTGAAGGTCTGGCCCATAGATTGCCCCTCATGGTTTCCTCTCCTGGCTTCTTCTCTTTCCTGGGACCACCCAGGAATGTTTTGCTCAGATTAGACTTGGATTTATTAATCTGGCCTGATCTGATTTACTGCATCGGCAGAGTTACTCGCTACCGAGGAAATTTTACTTATCACCACTCAGCAAAAATAAATACAAAAAAAAAAAAAAAAAATCCGCCAGGCGATGGTGGCGCACACCTGTAATCCCAGCACTGGGGAGGCAGAGGCAGACGGATCTCCATGATTTTGAGTCCAGTCTGGTCTACAGAGCTAGTTCCTGGGCAGCCAGGATCCAAGATTACACGAAGAAACCCTGTCTCAAAACAAAACAAACAAAAAACACTACCCCCACAACAAAAAAAACACAAAAGCCCCAAACAGTATAGAATTTTTAGCCCTAATCTGGAAGCTTGACACATGAGATCATTTTACTTAGTTCTTGGGAAGTTTTCTCCAAATTATAACATTATCTAACTGGGAAAGTCTGAACACCTCATTTAGTCAAAAGCGTTACAGACCTTCCTGTTGAGACCAATTCTCACTGTGCGGCCCAAGCGGATCCATCCTTCTGCCCCAGCCTCCACCAGGATAGGATTCCAGGTCCTTCCCGAGTCTGCGTTTTGTTCCCTTTGAGAATCCCTAGGGCAGATGCACGGCCTTTCCTCCTTACAGTCCAGCATCTTCTGCTCTGGGATTACTACACTCCCAGCCATAGTCGGCAGTTACTGATACTCTACTTGCTCCGCCCACATCGTACCCTTCTCTTCTAGGCTGCGACTCAACTCGCGTTTAGATCCCAGGCACCCAGTACCGTACCTAGCATGTAGCTGGGTGCTCAGATTCATTGTGTTGAGTAAATGAATTAGTAGTGGCGTGAGTACTTACGGTGTGTATGATTTTAATTTTTCTTTTCTGTCTTTGGGTCTAAGTTTCATGTCTTTTTAAATCAGAAGATAGGAGACTACAATAAATAATATGCAGTTATACTCAGACAGAGCATAGATACAAAACACACCCCATTCCTGTAATTTTAAAATCAGGCCTGGATATAGTGGTACACATCTTTAATCCTAGCACTCAGGAGGCAAAGGCAGACTGGTCTCTTTGTGTTTGAGCCAGCTTGCTTAAGAGAGCTCCAGGCCAGGCAAGGCTACACAGTGAGACTCCCCCCTCTCAAAGATAGATAGATAGATAAGCAGGTCCTAGAGAGATAGTTCAGAGGTTAAGACTCATGGCTGCTCTTCCGGAGGACCCAGGCTCCACTCACAACATCCGCACACTGGCTTACAACCGCCTGTAACTCCAGTTCCAGGGGATCAACATCATCCTCTGGCGTGTGAGGGTACCAGGTATGAATGTGGGACGTAGACATATGTGTGTGGCAAAACATCTATACACGTAAAATAGAAAAATAAATAATAATAAAATTGAAGCCAAAGATTGAGAGGTGTGTATATGTATAAGGGTTTCTCTAATATAAATGGACATATACAACTTTTTTATTATATTATTATTATTTTTTGTTTGTTTTTCTAGACAGGGTTTCTCTGTAGCTTTAGAGCCTGTCCTGGAACTAGCTCTGTAGACCAGGCTGGCCTCAAACTCACAGAGATCCGCCTGCCTCTGCCTCCTGAGTGCTGGGATTAAAGGCGTGCGCCACCACTGCCCGGCTATTATATTATTTTTAAATTATTTTATTTTGCTTTTTCAAGACAGAGTTCCTCTGTGTATCCCTGGCTGTCTTACTTTGTAGACCAGGCTGGCCTCAAACTCAGAAATCCGCTTACCTCTGCCTCCTGAGGGCTAGGATTAAAGGTGTGCACCACCACTGCCCGGCTTTTATTTTTAATTTATTTTCACTATTTATTTTTATTGTGTATGTGAGTGCATGTGCAGCAGGCTATATGTGGAGGCTGGATGACAGCCTTTCCCTCCCTCCTTTCCCTTCTGTTTTTCAAGACATGGTTTCTCTGTGTAGTCCTGGATATCCTGGAACTTGTGCTGTAGACCAGACTGGCCTCGAACTCGGTGATCCACCTGGTTCTGCCTCCCGAGTACTGGGTTTGAAGGCATGCCCCACCACTGGGCTCTGCTGGATGACTCTCTTGAGTAGATTTTCCTCCTTTACCATGGGCTCTGGTGATAGAATTCACAGCGTCAGGCTTGTGCTACAAACACCTTTCCCAAAGTGAACTGTGGCAGGCCAAATAAGCATTTATCACAGAAAAACGAAAAGAGCAGGCTTAAAACTACTTTTTAAACAGAGCATGGTGGCGCGCGCCTTTAATCCCATCAGTCCGGAGGCAGAGGCAGGAGAATCTCTGGAGTTCCCGACCAGCATGATCGACATAATGAGTTCCAGAGCACCTGTGTAGAGAGATTCTGTTTAAATAAATAAATGAGCTGGTGGTGGTGGCTCACACCTTTAATCCCAGCACTTGGGAGGCAGAGGCAGGCGGATCTCTGTGAGTTCGAGACCAGCCTGGTCTACAAGAGCTAGTTCCAGGACAGACTCCAAAGCTACAGAGAAACCCTGTCTTGAAAAAAACCAAATAAATGAATAGCTCCCAACAGGCTTTGAAAATTTAATCTTTATGAGGAAAGACAAAAAGGCAAAACTCAGCAAACTTTTTCTGTTTTTTTTTTTTTTTTTTTTTGGAGACAAGGTTTCTCTGTGTAGTCCTGGCTATCCTGGAACTCGCTCTGTAGACCAGGCTGGCCTGGCCTGGAACTCACAGAGATCTGCCTGCCTCCGCCTCCCAAGTGCTGGGATTAAAGGTGAGCGCCACCACCGCCTGGCTCAGACATAGAATTTAAGGGTCTCCGTTAGCTGAAGCGCAGATTCTCTCTGCAGGAAAGGGTCCTGAAGCAGGTCAGCGGACTTCTATTTCCTTCATCCATTTCTGAAAATGAGCAAAGAGTGGGTCAGAGCATCACGCCAGCAAGTATACTGAAGATCTCAGGTGGCTTGGGGACACACAGCTCCCAGCCCCACTCTGGGGAAGCTGAGGCAGGAGGATCCCAAGTTTGATGTTGACTACTACACACATTATTTCAGAAAATGAACACAAGCCAAAAGATCACACATACAGAAAGAAAGAAAAAAGAAAACCAACAAATTAGGGTGTTGAAAGTAAAGGAGAGGGCCAGGTGTTGGAGGTGCATGCCTGCAATCTCAGCACTCAGGAGGCAGAGGCAGGTGGATGGCTGAGTTTGAGGCCAGCCTGGTCTACAAAGTGTATTTCAGGACAGCCAAGGATACACAGAGAAACCCTGTCTTGAAAAACAAAAACCAAAACACAAAAGACACCAAAACCAAACCAACCAACCAAACGAACAAACAAAAAACCCAAAAAAGAGAGAAAGAAACTAAGGGAGAAATGATGGATAAAAAGAATAACAGACTGAGAGGTTGTAGGACTTCAAGCTTTTCTTGTTTACTCCTTTGCTGTCTGTATCATTGAAAAAAAAAGTAAGAATCAAAATGCAAGCAGGGCAGTGGTGGTGCACGCCTTTAATCTCAGCACCTGGGAGGCAGAGGCGCGCAGATCTCTGTGAGTTCAAGGCCAGCCTGGTCTGTAGAGTAAGTTTTGGGACAAGCTCCGTAGCTACTAGGAAACCCTGTCTCGAAAAATAAACAACAACAAAAAGAATCAAAATGCATCTGGGTAAAAAACAAAACAAAACAAAACAAATGCATCTGGGTGTTGGTGGCTCAGGTCTTTAATCCCAGCACTCGGGGGAGGGGGGGGCAGCCTGAGTTCGAGGTCAGCCTGGTCTACAGAGCAAGTTCCAGGACAAGCAGGGCTGTTACACAGTGAAACCCTGACTCAGAAAACAAAACAAACAAAATGCTTGGACGTGAAGATTTATTGGGTGGGAGGGTGGGACAGGAGACAGGGGACGGGGTTGTTTTGTGTTTCCATACTAGCCTTGAACTAGTGGTCCTCCTGCCTCCACCTCCCAAGTGCTAGGATTATAAGTGCTCTATACCTTGCTTTGTTTGTTGGCTTGTTTGGTTTGGTTTAGTTTGGTTGGCTTGGTTGGTTTGGTTTTGTTGTTGTTTCGGTTTTTTAAAAACAGGTTTCTCTGTAGCTTTGGAGCCTGTCCTGGAACTCACTCTGTAGACCAGGCTGGCCTTGAACTCACAGAGATCCACCCGCCTCTGTCTCCTGAGTGTGTGATTAAAGTATGTGCCACCACTGCCTGGCTGCCTGGTGCCACATGAAGATTATACTCTCTCTTTAAAAAAAAAAACTACATTCATTTTTTATGTGTGAATGCTTTGCCTGAATGTATGTCTGTGTTCTACATGTGTGCCTGATGCCCAATGGACGCGCTGAGACTGGAGTTGCAGATGGTTGTATGCTGCCACATGGGAGGAGGAAATTGAACCAGAGTCCTCTGGATGAGCAACCAGTGCTTTTAACCACTGAACCATCTCTCCAGCCCTTTTATAATCTCTTAAAAAATTCTATTGGTTTTTATGTTTTATGTGTATGAGTGTTTGAATTCATATATGTCTGTGCACCATTTGAGGGCATATGGTACCCGCATGAGGCCAGAAGAGGATGCTGGATCTCCTGGAACTGGAATTACAGATGGTTTGAGCCAGTGTGTGGGTGCTAGAAGCTAAAACTCCTGCTTCAGTGGTCCTCTGCAAGAGCAAGTACTCTTTTGTGTGTGTATTCTTTTTTTTGTTTTGTTTTTCTTTTTTTAATATTTATTTCTTTATTTATTTTTCCATGATATTTATTAAACTCTACATTTTTCTCTGCTCCCCTCCCTGCCTCTCCCCTCCCTCCCTCAACCCTCCCCCAAGGTCCCTATGCTCCCAATTTACTCAGGAGATCTTGTCTTTTTATACTTTCTACTTCCCATGTAGATTAGATCTATGTAAGTCTCTCTTAGTGTCCCTATTGTTGTCTAAGTTCTCTGGGGTTGTGGTTTGTAGGCTGGCTTTCTTTGCTTTATGTTTAAAAACCACCTATGAGTGAGTACATGTGATAATTGTCTTTCTGTGTCTGGGTTACCTCACTCAAAATAATGTTTTCTATCCTCATTTGTATAGTGGTAAAAAAATAATAATAATAATGTTTTCTAGCTCCATCCATTTTCCTACAAAATTCAAGCTGTCATTATTTTTTTCTGCTGTGTAGTACTCCATTGTGTAAATGTACCACATTTTTCTTATCCATTCTTCGATCGAAGGGCATTTAGGTTGTTTCCAGTTTCTGGCTATGACAAACAAAGCTGCTATGAACATAGTTGAGCACATGTCCTTGTGGCACGATTGAGCATCCTTTGGATATATACCCAAAAGTGGTATTACTGGGT